>JAODJW010000015.1:1296729-1323459 GCA_026777045.1 Hyperopisus bebe | reverse complement strand
CATGCTGTGAAATTAGAAATAAAAATAAATTTGAAAAAATCTAAATTGTAAGATGTCTTATTTCCTCCAAAGTCAAAAAACCTAAAATTGAAGGACTCTTTTTTCCTAGGGTCTCAGGAAGCCCCTATGTCTGGTAGCCTGTATTATGTACATTTATACTGCTGTCGCATTGCCTGTAGAATGTAATAATTTTCACTTATTGTAAAGGCTCAGAAATCGATTGTAGGCTGGATTACTCTGTGCTGGCAATCGCTGCCTCGTTCAGCCACATGGGAACAACTATAATATCTGAAAATACTTGGACTAACCCCCACAATGCAGAGTAATCCCAGCGACTATGGACCTCAAGCCTCTTGTCTCTGTGTAGCTTAGCATCTAGGTCTCTTCTAAGAACGAGCACAGCTAGCTAATGCAGGTTACTGAATGATGGGTTGTGGAGGTCACACCAACTCTGAAAACAGATTGTATGGACAACCACGGTATGTTACATCATAGAGGAGCTGTATGTTACATCATAGAATGGCTGCATGTTACATCATAGAAGAGCTGTATGTTACATCATAGAAGAGCTGTACGTTACATCATAGCAGAGCTATTATTCAGTCTGCTCTGTGCGGCTTACAACAACCATTTGGGAGTGACAGAGGTGGAAAGTTCTGGTTCAGAAAGTAGAAATCCAGATCAAGATTTGTTCCAATGAACCAGTTTCGCACTCTGTAAATGTGGCTCTTTATACTCAACTTGGAGTGAAAGGAATATGCTAGCAATTTATGAAATGTTTGGATTAATCATCAATCACATAAACATGCTCAAAATCAAGACTTTTAATAGGGCATGATGAACACTACAATATTTTTTGGGTACATCACGTGACGGATTAAATACTCCTGCAAGATTGCTTATAATAAGCCATGTTCAGCTACTATGACGCATACAAGAGAAAGGTGAGCGTTCAGGATGTCTGTTTAAGCTGCCACTCAAGCCTACATTTTTATTGGTAGGATGTGATTAGAGACTCTTCCGGGAGTTTCCGGAAAAGCGGCAATAAGATTTCTCATTGACATGTAGACAGTCTCGGAAACCTCAGGAACAGCACTGCTGAAATCGGTTTCTGAAATGGCGTTAACTTCCCATCAACGCAGGACAAGAGTAATGCCTTATTTTTTCTAAAGAGACGTTGTTTTTAAGGGTGACGCATAGATGATAAAAGCACATGAACAGTGAGGACTTTCTCACCGCAAAACGACAAAAATACCAGCTGGAAGAATAGTAGCTGTAAGATATTTCGGCAGCCGTCAACAAGTCATAATATCTTACAAGTGAATATGCTGTAAACAGCCACAAGTTATGAAGTCAAAGCTGTCACGACATGTCAATGTGATGAATGTACCGTAACAAGAATGGAGATCTTTGCAGCCTTTTCAGCGTTGTGGGTTATGTTTTTACTTTTTAAAAGATACCAGCGTTTTCTTCACATAAAAAGCATTAAAAAAACAAGAGCGTGTACAAGAAGGTCAAGGTAGAAGCTCATAAGACGTGTGCGACTTCATGATTACGTCTTGTATTCACTTCTTGATTCTTGGGGTTGGGATCATTTGGGTGCCCTTGCCTGGAATTTACTGATTTACTTATGGGGCAGATGCCACAAACAAGGGAAGGTTCTGGATAAAGACATCACCCTGTGCTCAGACTCAGTGCTTCACTGTGATATGTGAAAACACACAATCCAGTGTTCCGGAATCTCCGTTCCATATTTATGCGTGCTATGATCATACCCAGGGCAAGTGGACCTGTGTGTGAATCCCATGCATGGCTGATTTATACGCCCCCGCCGCCCCCCCATCCTCGAATGAGCGGCTTCAGCTGGGGGTTGTGCTATGAGCAGGACCTTCCCGGAGACCCTGGGATTGACTGCCGTTTGAAGCGTTTAACCAGCTCTAACCTCCACAAGAACCTTTGTCATATATAAAAAATATATATAGGTGACTTACATGCGCTGAAGGGGAATTTCCGGATGCTTCTTACTCAAAGTAATGGGATAAACTGACATACCTATTCAGAGTCAACTTTTGGTATTAATTATTTTCTTTATTTTCTTCATTTTTTTTGCTTTACTTACCCCTTAATTGCCTACATATAAAAGCACAAAACTTCATTATTATGTTAAATGATATCAAAAATTCAGTGCATACGACAATTCATATCCTCACTTCAAATTTAAATTTAAGTTAAACTTCTAAAAGATCCATGCATGTCCGAGCCTGGAAACACAGTGATCGGCGCCTTTGATTAACCGAGAAAATAAAGCAGAAACGTCAGAGTTTCCTCGGATCGCTATAGCTACCCAACGACAACACGTGTAACAACCAGTCTTCCGTTTCCCATAAGACGATGGGACGGATCCTTCTGATTGGCCTGAAGTATGGCTTCGGAAAGACTCTACCTCCGCTGTCGGAGTAAGTGAATTAAGGGACTGACTCCCAGTGGGAGGCGGTGAACTGTCCGCGGCAGGAATCTCGGTGAATTGTGTACGGAGGAATCGCATCCTGCTGTCGGAATAAGGCTGTAGCGCAGCTTTGGATTTAACCTTCCCCAATTCCTCCTTCCCTAGCTTGGATTTTTTAATTAACCTTTGAAAGATACAGTGATGTTGTTCCCCGCCTCCGTGTCAGCGGGGTTAATGATTTCTCTGGCCCGGGGAGGGAATGCAGGGGATGGATCGATAGCGTCCATTTCTAGTCTCCGTGTTCCTGACTCGCTCATTCGCGAGACAAGAAAGGCCTGAAATGCTCCCCCCCCCCCACTACCTTGTTTTCCCAATGGTCTTTGCAGGATCCCACGGGGGGGGGGGAATAAAAAAAATAAATAAAATCGCTCCGCAGCACATGTTAAATCGTGTCGCTTTGTGCCACTGGAGGGCACATCAGAGGATGATCTGGTCAGGTCTGCGAGTGGAAGGCCAGGAAAGGTCACCTTAAATTGTGATATATGACGGAAACCTGCCGATTGATCTGCTTTTGTTTAAATAATGAAATGACATTACGCATGAAATTTTCATAGCCGTTGTCGTGCGCTGTTCACCCGGGCTCCCTGGGAATAATGGGAAATCGGATCGGCCTGCTGCTGTTCCACCTAAATTTAATCAGTTTGTCTGCTTCGCCGCTTCTGCATGAGGACAGCCGACCGGGCCTTCGAGATGACCAGCTGCCCCACCAAAAAAGAACACACCTTCTCTGGAGGTCTGCTACTCAACAATGCATGCAAACAGACCACAGGAGAGATCACTGTTTAACCATAAGATGATACCGAGCTCAGTCCTAGTATATACTGTAAGTTTATTAATAAGCTGGCTTAAAGGTGTATTACTCCTTTTTTTTTTTTTTACTAAAGTTAAATTATTTCAAGTTGAACTGATTTACCCAGTGGTGAATACCACATGGTGATTTCCTTAACAGACGGCCTGAAGTTTATAGAGCATGAATACCTCTCTCTGAGGGCCTTGCCTTAAAACAAGGAGCTGCATGATAAATTTAACAACAGAAGCACAAACCATTTCCATTTTCATGCCAGTGGCGTGCATGTGGATTCGAAAAACACGAGAAATTTCCGACAAATTTCAGAAACAAAATTAACAGAGTATCAGCATAATAATATCACCTATAATATATAACAAATGTTCAAAAAAGGCTAATCGGATATTTATGTAATTCATGCAAAAACAGAGCAGCAGAACAGGAATACGTGCATATCAGTTACACTCAATGGGTTTATTCCATAAGGGCAATTTATTTGTAGCATTATAATTCTTTTTAATGGTAATTATCCTGACATTTATGTCATTTGTAAAGAAAATATATATTGTATGACTGTTTCCATTCAACTGTGTTTGGTAATAACACTGACCATCTAATGCAAACTACTGCATTTCCTAAGGAACTCCCAGCGGTGAAATGAGTGATTTGCAGGTCTGATGGTTAATTACAAGTTACGAGTATATTAAACCTTATTAAGGAAAGCCATTCTCTGAGGACAGTGGCAAATTTCCCTCTGTCAGGGCATTTTGCTCAGTGTTTCTGTTTAGCTATCGATTTCAATATAAATTAATTAAGCCGCCGCACAGTACAATATTAACGCAGGTTCCGGAGTGCTGATGCCTGTATTGACAGAACGTAGACGCCTCCGCTATTTATTTCCAAATGTGGTTATTTTTCGGACGGCGTGGGTTGTAGCTGGGCCCTTGGAGGAGAAACTTGGTCAATAGTTCTATTTTTGTCGCATATGGACCCAACCAAGGGATGTATGAGAAAGTTTGATATTAGGTGCAGAACTTTATAATGTAAATGCAAATGTCTGTTTTTTTGGGGGGGAGGGGGTGAATGAAGCCAAATTACATATTGGGAATGCACATCCCCCCTGGTAGCTATGACCAGGAACCGAATGATTTATTGTGCAAAGCGAAAGGAGCTACAACGACTGGCACAATGTCAACCAGTCAACTGTGGTTTTTGTTATAGGAAATAACTGGCTTCTGTATATTGACACTTGATCTTTTACACCGTGATTCAGCTACGCAATTAATTTGATCCCTTTCATTCAGCATGCTAGCTGGCTTACAAGCAAAACACTTTAAATAAAAAAATAGAAATTTTGTACAGGAAGCACTAAGGACGAAATCAAACACCCTTTTATTGCAACCTTAACATTAACGTAGGCTGGCAAAAGGGATACAGATGTTTTACGGGGCAAAGATGCTTAAAATCATTCTTTATTACTTGAGGTTTTCATTGACTGTAGTCCAGACACCCATCTGTCTTAGCTTTAGGGATGTTATCAACTCACCAATGAGGAGTTCCGTGACCTGTCACCTGACCCATCGTCTGTCTGATATCCAGCAAATCACAGCCAGGTGGAAGGAGGGTCGGGGAATCCATATGTAGTTCTTGCCATGAAGGCTTCCCCGTAGCTGCCCTGGTCCAGGTACAGGATGTGTCGACCTACGCCGGTCTCTGCCTGGAGCAACACGACTCCATCAGTGGAAAAAATGATCCGCTCTCCTGGCCACAAACAGCTGCGGGTCTCTGCTCAGACACCAGGCCCGGGTGTATCAATCACAGCCAGCTGGGGAATTGCATCATGGCGTACTGGCGGGGGCTATCTAAGCGGGGCCAGCAGTTCATCGGCGAGATAAATACGGAGCGTTTAAGCCACATCCTTTTCCGTGAGAGTCTCTGGTTTATCACACGAGAGCCGACAGAGTGAACTGGGGGGAAAGAGCACCTTGGTGTCTGTAAGTGCCCCGGTGGCCTGGGAGTAAATCCAGATAAGGAGGTAGCATCAGACCTCTTGGGTCACTCAGGTCTGGGTTTTAACAAGAAAACCCTCTTCGGTGTTCTGTGCAGCGATTGGTCTTTGACCCCGGCAGTACTGCCGCCGGAAGCATCCGTAAAGTTCTGCCTGTCTGATTCTTCGTAAACGTAACGTGATACGAACGTAGAAATGGACCCTTTTGAGGGGATTTCAATAATATTTCCCGGCAATGTTTTGCAGTTGGTCGGAGATGGATCCAAATGTTGGAAATGTCTGTAGAGTTCGAAACGCCATAGCTAGCCAGCTCTTCGTAAACAAAACGGGACCCGAAGACACAAGTGGACTCTTTAAAGGTTTTCCAAAGGTATTTCCGAGTGATGTTGTGCAGTTGACCCTTTGGAGGACTCGGCCCCAAGTAGGGATGCCAATTTCAAAGAAGTTGTACGGGACATCAACTGCGATGAAATTTGGCGAGCTGAAGGGACTAGTTAACGTGTACAAAAATACGGAACAAATAGCTAAATGTATTTATAAGAATAATTTTTCATGGGGCCCAAGACAAAAAACACAGTGGCTAAAGCATCTCAAAACGAGGTGTAGAATCGCCTCTCTTTGAAGATGCACTCCGATTATCCCTCAGGAGTCCCCCGAACTTCCAGAAACTTCCAGGGCTCTTACGCTCCACACGCACTCACACAAACAGCTGAAGGCCTAAATTAGGCTTATTGATGTAAATGCCTCAACGCTCTCTGCAGGGAAAACATAATTTCACCCCCTCCGCCACCAGCTCCATGCTGCTCGGGCAGGACACCAGGTAATAAATTACCCCCTCAAGTACACCGTTGAGACTTTTAGTATTGGATGAGGTGGAGGGAGAGGAAAATGGAATGACCCCGTGACCTCCAAACTCTTAACCTGTGCCCCGGTCCCCAGCACTGCGGCCCCCTCTCACCAGGGCCTCAATTAAACAGCACTGTATCTTTGAGGAGCTCGCCTGTCCAGCCAGTTGGGCTGTCCTTTACTCGCCACCCTTATTTAACACACCTGGGGAAACAGACAGCGATAGATGAGTGCGCTGATTAAATAAAATTAAATAATCAGGGCACAATTTATTCCAGATCCTTAAATATGGCTATTTTGTGTTTTTTTTTCTGTCTCCCCCCCCCCCCCCCACTCATCCCCCTCCTTAAGCACAGAAGGTGGGAGTGCGGAGGACAAGTGAGAGATACGCTGACAGGCGGACGCTAGCGCTAAGTGGATTTGACTTATGGGCAGTCCGGCGATGTGTTTGCTTAACCATCTGGTAGCGACTCCCTCTGCGTATGATGTAGTGTGTGTGGAAAGAGGGAGCCCAGTTCATATACAAAAATTCACAACTGTCTGTAGCTGCTGGTAGGGGGGGAGCCTAAGGCAATCAGAGCACGGGGGGAATAAACCATTTTGGCCTGGATGGGGTACGTTAGAAGCCACACTATAAAAAAAAAATTATAATACATGGGTTAAAAAACAATATTGCCAGATGTGATGTCTTTATAGTTTGTTTCAATGCCACAAAAATGTCAATTTATTAAAATAAGCTAAAAAAAGTACATCATAACGTTTTTATTGGACCAGAATTCAAATTTTGAAAAATAGATTTTACGAGGTACAACTGAAGTGAAAATGCAAGGTTCCTCAGAATAGGCACACATAAAGAAGTCCTGGTTCTTATGTATGATTTATTATTTACGATTCATCATCATGATCTACAATAACAAAAATAAAGATTATTTTCCATTATACAGTGCCATCTTTTTTTTTATATGACTGAGGTAAAGGACAAGGGGATTATTTTCATTATAACCATGTTTCACAATTTTCAGTCACCCAGGTCATGATGTATCTGCAAGTCAAAAGTAAACGGACTTTATCGAAATACTGGGGAAATTCCCACCGTTCAGAAGGACTGATGAGTAGTGAAAAGCTTTTAATATCAAACAGTAACACCAGTTGTTTTTGACGTATTACTACCACGATCTCCCAGATGCGAGTTCATAACTTACTGAAAGGTGAGGATCCCATTTAAGAGGCTCCACTTTAACATTCCCTCCAGGATTTAACAGTTTTAGACAGGAATACATTGAATGCGAAAGGAGGTATATACCGGATAGCTCAATGATGCAGAGCAATATCCCAGGATCTGCGCCCTTATGCACCGTTTTATTTTTGAAATTCAGCAGTAATTTCCGAAGACCGTTATTAAATCAGGGGAAGGGAAAGGCGAAGCGCCCCGATCGGTGAATCTGCGTCGCAGCGCCGCTTTTCAAGCGACGTATTGTTTCATTTCGCCCAATTACACGTATACAGCCTCTAACCGCATTATGGCTTTTATTGAAACGCCGACATGGCGTTCTGAAGTAATTACACCTCCTTTTAATAAAACGCTGGGATTCATTTTTAATCTCACTCTGCTGAATTATTTAGCATTTCTTTCCTTCTGGACAGGGATATTCTTGCTCTGAGACAGTGCTGCATGGCTCTGGTCACGCACAGCGAAGAAAACGTAGGTTCAGCCAATCGATACTCATTTCTATGGTAATGTTAAAACCTTGAACAACATTTCTAAACTTGAAAACTTTTTCTGTGAGGTTTTGGTCAATAATCACGCAAAGTACATTTTAGCCCATAAATTCTATAAAGAAATACAGCTTCTAAACAGATATTTGGCAAGTAAATTTAGACCCCAAAACACACCTGTTTTATAATCCAGATTTCCGCTGGATTGATTGGACTAATTAGGTTCAATAATAGTAGGTAATTAGGTAATTAGGTGAGAGTATTTGTCTCAAACTCACCTATTGTTAGCATAAATTAATTGCTGACACAATCGGTATGAGTTATTTATATTTAACTTGGAACAGACTCCATGCCATCCGATTCACAAACAATTCCTTCTTCCCTAAACAGCCAAATATGGCATTTGATTTCCACATGATTGATTGGTTGGTTAATTTCTATACTTATCTTTTTTCTTTGTTTTCTTCTTTATTCTGTTTACTGTTTATATGAATTGCAATATATAAACATTACCTAAGTAAGTATATATATAATCTAAGAATGCAGAAGTTTATATACACTGTACCTGCACAATACAGTGTTTGCCAGGCTCCAGGTAAATTATAAAATACATAAAATCCATACCTCTCTGAATACCTGTGTGCCTTTTAATACACCTTTCCATATTTAATACACTTTTCCAAACTGTTCCCTATCCTCCAACATACTTATGAGCCAATACACAACCCTGTTACTTTTTCCTTTATAATCCTTAATAGAAATAATCAAAATCTTATTAAGTTTTTAAATGGAACAATATTGAGTTAGTGTTAACAAACATGGAGTATTGACCTCTCTATGAGCTCTAAAGGTTAAAATCAATAAAACACTCTCTATAGTGGACAAAACAAAGAGCACAATGTTGATTTCCTGGTTCTACCGTCTTCTTTCTTCCAGTTCTGAGAAATGTCAGGAGGACTGTAAAGCACCAAAGGTCATTCGGTCACTAACAGCCAGGCAGGTTTATTACGGGCACTGAGCACTGTGGCAGTGGCTGGTACTGTAAATGCTTTAACACCCAGGATGACATTTGGTTAGATTTTACCCTACGCTAAGTTTCACCAAACTGCACAGAACGGCCCGCTTGTACGTATCGCCACTGTGAGGGACTCAGGTAATCGTGTCTGACAACGCTGACCAACTACAAAAGTCAATGTCACACGTGGCCAATGCTGTTTTTTAACTGGAAACCAGTTAACTTGAAATGCACTGGGGAAATTCGCCGCCCTTAGATGGCTCAAGCTACATAACCGTTCCGAAGAACCACAGGTCCAGAAAGCAAACAAAGTTCCGCTGTGAGAACATATGTTGCGTTTCTCCAGAAAATCAATAAAGCTTCTCAAAAGCCTCCTCAGATCCGGCCCTCGCATTTTCAGGCCACCCGAATGCGACATAAAACCACCGAGCGCATTTTCAGTCCAAATGCAGTGACTGAAAGTCCAAAACCAAACTTGCCATATTTCAGTTCTTCTTGTCCATGTATCATGAAGACTTAGGGTCATTCACCTCGAATAAGCTATTCATATTTTTTTCCGTTGTTAATGCTAATTGTGCGGAAGGAATAAACGCATTGGGTCAACTTTGACGGCTTCCCTCCGAAGGTGAAATCTGGCATGATACTGTGATAAATGTTTGAGGGACTGGATGGAACCACAAAATGTGTTAATCAATTTATACCTGCTGGGCGAATGGAATCCCAGTGACAGCCCAGTTGGGGGTTGCAATGACAGCCAGCGAAGACACTTGGCAGACTCCGTGGACGGCTCCCCCAGGTCAGAGGTTAATGAACGATTAATTCTCCATCCAGGGAGTAGCTGCCCACCTTTCCTTGGCCAGAAGCATGAAAGAGACTCAATTTACTATATTAAATTTACACTTCACACGAGACAATTGGATAAAGCATCGTTATTGAATTAGGGGTTTTGTAATGAACTTCTGAATAATTCAGAGAAATATTACTTTTCCCATATCAGGTGATATTAATAGTTATACAGGTTTCCAGCGTTTTAATCCATATCTTCAGAATGTAGGTGAGCAGTACTTATTCTAGTAAGTAAATATTTTCAATCCATCCCAGTAGTACCAATTGCATGACTAGTGATGCTGATGAGTTTGGTATTTGTCGTTACTACTCGTGATGTTTTTTGTAGAGGATACAGTCTGTGTTTCAATGGGAAATTATCACCAGAGGTGACCCACCACCTAAATTCCTTTACTGTTACCTGGGCCTGGTCACAGAGACCTTCCAGACCGGGCAGAAAACCTCACTGCAGATGTGATTTCACCGCTGGCCAGTTGTGGGCGTCATATCTGCCAGGAGTCTCGTCCACCGTGGGCATCACCCCTCCCCGGCAGCAGGTTTGTTTATTTATTTATTTATTTATTTGTTTCTCATTCGTTGTCGTCACATGACTCGCTCATCATTTCCTTCCGTTTTCCATCTAGCGGCTGCATGACTCTTGTGTAGATACGAGAAATGAAACATGACTAAAGTCATACCTTAGACATAAACAGTCACTAAACAAAAAAGACGCCGTAAAAACGTTAGCTAAAAACAATTGTCTCCTGCCCATTGTATTTAATTCATGACGCTACATGGCTCTACTTTTGGCCATTTGGTATGTCATAATTTAATTTACATATGACTTTCCTTACTTATCCAATTCTACTTGCTTTTTATCTGCTATGAATGTCTTGAATACGCGTAGCTTAAGTTTACGAACAATAAAATTATTGCACAAATAGTGACAGACACTGGACCCTGCAAATGAGTCCTTACAGAATAATAATCGGCCCCATCTTTCTTTAGTCTGGGGACTCAAAACATTTGCCTGAATGTCCATTCAGAGATTTCATTTCTCAGGTAAAGAGTGGACAGTTGTCCTTCAGGTTAATGACCCACCATAGATGTGAACCAGGTCAGATGAAAGAACTGCCTCAACTTGCCCATTAATCATGCTTGTTTTCCTTACAGTGATCTTTTCACCCAGCTTTAAGTATGTGTCTGTTCACCGGGGTCTCGTCCGAGGAGCGGGGGGGTTGGGGGGGGGGCTGAGGTGGAGGCCCACTCTGCATCTCACACCCTCCGCCAGGGGAAATGCCCTAAGCCCAAATCAGACTTGGCTTTTAATGACTTTTGTAATGGCAAATTATAAGTGGAAGATTAATCGTAGTTGGACTCTGGCTGACGAGGTAACCGGAGACGACTCGCTCCTCGTTAAAAATGCAGAGCGCTGCCCTTGTGACCAGGACGGCCGTAGACGCGTACACTCCGAATTAGGATAGTTTTCCATGCTCAACGTTCGCCTGGGGCCACTGGACAGAAAACCATTATCATTTGTAAAATGAACAAATTGTTTTGTCGGGATTTTCAGTGACATCATAATTCCTTCACTAACAGACTTGCCACGGTCCTGCAGGGGCCTAGCTTCTCTCCTGGGTCCAAGCCACGGAGCAGTGCTCTGTTCCACTTCCCTTGTTTACAACGGGGCTCATTGATTTGGTCCAACGTGGACAACCAAACATACTGATGTTCCAAAAAGTCCACAAAAACACCAACGTTTTAAACAAAGAATATTCTAAGAAAGAATGAGTTTGTTCGCTTTATTTCCATAGTTTTGCTTACTATTTTGTCACACAGTATTGCAACACATTTGAGTTTCTCTAATTCCTTAATACTGGTTAATAATCTTTTAATTTTCCAGCATTTTTTTTTTATTTCCTGCTGGTGGCTAGCAATGAATACAATAGTGTTTTGTCGACTGTCACTAGCAAGATATCTGTGTCTTTTTAACTGTGCACAATTAAAGAAACCCATTTATGCAAAGGTACAAGAAAGGCTTCTGCTGCTTAAACTCCCCCACTGGGTCCAATCTAGGTGTAGCGCTAATATTTATGCGGTGTGAAAATGTTTACCTTTTCGGTTCCACAGTAGCAGACAGCTTCGGTAGGTAACAGGCGACTTGTCAAGCTGCTCAGGATAAAGTCGCGGCTAAAAGCATCAGACAGCTGTCAGAGGCAGTGTCTTTTCCTGCTGCTTGCTTTATTTCCCAGCGCTTATCAGCCACTGACAGTCAGGTTGAATCTCCGTGAAGAGTCCCCATGAATGGCATCTTCAATTGCATCTTTGAGTCGATTTCACAGCTCCCTTAGAATCATCCTCGCCATGCGGGGTCACACTTGTTCCTCCACGTGATTCTCTGTCTGAGAACAATAACGCTAGAACAAATGTCCTACTATAAACAAATATGCTATTGTAAATTGCTCTTCTGATTTAATCATTTCTTAAAAATGTGCCGGATTTAATTATAGTAAATCTGCTGTGAAACATCGGGAAATTGCTCCTTCTCTTGCTGGATTGGTGTTTTAACTTCAGCAAAAACAACTATAATTTTTTTTTTAAGTCACTATAGAATTGGTATCATGTACTTAAAACACATGAAGCAGTTTATAAAAGTTTAAAGGTCATATGAAGGACGGCTTTTGAAAGTTCAAAGGTCATAGGAAGGACTTCCTCCTGTCAGCCTGCAGTTATGGACATTTCTGACTCTTTATCGAAGTCCCACGGAGGGTTCAGGCGGAACTTTTTCAGCAGGTGTGAGGACAAAAATGTTATCTACTAAAATATACTATACAAAAAAAAAAATTGATCTTGGTGACAGTTTAGTCATGGAACTGGGAAGGCTATGTGTCTGTCTCACTGATGACAGATTAATTATACCTTTGGAAAGCAGTCATGTATACCTTCCTGGTGATAGTTTTATTATGGTGTCATGAAAATGACCAGGGGTCCAGTGAAAATGGCAGCAGTCAGAAAACACTCAATTATTAAAAACCATTATGGAGTAAGACTTAATATCTTGGCATGAAAACAGATTCCCTAGTGGGTCGCTTTAATGACACAATGGGCTGTGATCTATAAGTGTTTATTTTCTTAACCAGGACACGGACAGTTAAACCCACTCTTACTATTCTCAGTCCGTTCAATTGTGATAGCCGTAGCTAAAGGCTATTTCATTCCCTTTAACGTTGTGATGATTAAAACACTTAATGTTGGTGGTGTGGTGTGGGGGGGGTGTATATCTCCCATATTTCCCAAAGCCTGTTTTTAGCTACCTTTGTGAAATTCGCTCCTGTCGCCGCCTTCGCCGTGTTTCTGACGCTGAAGGGGGAAAGTGCACGCCCCCAGTCGGCTTTGACCCTGGTGCGGGGTGCGAACCAACTGCTGGGGGGTGTCACGTTCGCATAACACTCCTCTGTGGTTTCATGTCTTGACAGCATAATGTTTTTTTTTTGTTTTTTTTTTTTTTTACACACCACGGCATTGAATAGACTCCGTTCGCCTTGGAACTCAAGCACTTGACCCTTCCTAAGAATGCAAAAAAAACAAAACATGAGCGAAATGGGAGGCCTGCGAGTCGCACTCATATCTCATCTATATTAACGGGTTTACGGTTGACCCCAGGGGTCCTCGTAAAAGTTTACACAGAGGTTTCAGTTAGAGCCTGCTCCAAAGGAATGAAAGAAATCAGTTAGTTTATGGTTACCCTTCAGGATTTTACGGCATGTTTTACTAAAGTTCCCATTTTTACAGACCCTGGTTCCAATTAGCCCGACAGCAGAATGGGGGCCAAACCTGTGGTTCTTTTTGCTCTCTGAGAATAAGCAAGAAGGGGCTTAATTGACTGTTGATCTCTGAGGACACACACAGGTCGGGGTAAGAGGTCCAGGTGACGGGTATTAAGGAAGGACGTTTGGCAACGGAGTGAGATATGTTCACACCTTGGGAATGCCAGAGAGGAGCGTCATCGCTGTTGTGAAGAGGCACTAGCCGGGAAGACCGAAAATCCATATATTTCTCTTGGAGCGCCGTGAATTCCAAGAGGGAAACAAAGGAGGCGTAAATCCCCGAGAGACGTAAATGCTGAAATGGAGGAAAAAGATATTTTTTTGTTCTCACAACTTCAGCGGTCTTGCCTTCCTCTCAGTAGTCTTGGGACCTCATCCCACAATAAAACCTGAAAAACACATTAAAAACTTCACATTGCTAGTTTCAGGCCTTATAATTAAATGAAACTCCGTAACAATTGTTTGTTTTACAGACAAATAAAAAGGAGAAATTAAAGCACAACAAAATCCAGAAAAACTGTTTTTTCCCTAAGATTCTCATCAGATGGATGAGGAGTATAAAATAGATGTGTGCATTTATGGATGTAAGGGTAGATGAATTTTTTCTTCCCAAATTTGCCAATCCTGACATCCCCTTTTGACACGCAATACGGGCTTCTATTGATTCAGGTGAATTAATTTCATTAACTGTCAATCAACTGCTGTAACTTTTGTATATATTGGGTTAGTAGTACATGCTAAATTGATTAAACAGTTGTTCTGATTATTCAAATAGATAAATTCTCAAGCATCAAATATTGATCTCATGGCACTTATACACTCACAGAAAAGCCTGACAGGCCCTAAGACAAAAAGAAATGAATAGATAATGTAATAAAAGAAGGAAAGTCACTTCTGATGTGTCTGTCAGCTGCACTCCAGTCCGATACCTACAGGTTGATGTTCCAGTGGTGATGTAATGTTGTCAGGTGACCTCAAGTCACCATGGTTACAGTAGATCCTCCTTCAGAGCTCTAGGTTGTAGGTTAACATGGCTGGACAAGTTTCCTTGGCTCTGCTTTACGGCTGTGGGATCGAGGCTGGCTACCGGACAGCTTCAGCAGGCTGTCGGACTCTGATGTGTGACGGGTTGGTCTTTTCCACGCGCCGGCTGAGGCCCGATCTGGCAGGATCCGGCGCAGTGCCGGCGCCCGCGGGTGGGTGTGGCCCGTATCGCCGCGTGGGCCGGAGCCCGGCTTGTTCCCTCCGACAGATGAGACGCGGCGACATCTGTTCCACTTGCTCCGCCGGCGACCCCATGACAGGATCCCCGCAACGTGTTTGTCACAGTCACATTCCAGCGGCCCAGTGTGTCCCATAAGGAGTCGGGCCCAGATATCAGCCCTGATGACATAATTACTGCACATGTCATCGCGTTTTACCATAGGAGACGATCCATGGACACTTACCGAATTAACACCTGATTGAACACCCCTAATGCAGAGGCACATTAGCACGCTGTGAGGTCCCTGGGCTGTTTGAGAACTTTATATCTGGGTTGTCAGAGGCCTCCCTACTATTATGCTATTTTCCACAATGGTGATGCTGTCAATCTGGTGGGGGTGGGGTTAAAATTTTATTAAAGAAGGTCAGCGGGGGCCCCTGGGTTTCAGGCTGGTAAACCCCTGCATTAAACCCCCCTTACAGTTATGTCTGAAAGGGGATAGTTGTGGAAATTAAAGAGTTTTTTTTTTTTATAATACATACATTTTCTGTGTAAATGTTATGCAGCAGCATATTAAAGGCTTAGAGGACGATTCTCAGCTCAGGGGGGAAAGAGGAGCAGTTTAATCAGCTCTGACACGTTTCTGTGCCGGCTGTAATGAAAAGGGAGATTAATGTGGTTGCTGCCGTTGCCGTCGGCTTTTCTCTGAACCGCTGTGACAGTCTGAGGCGGCTGGCAACAAGCTTAGCTGTCAGATTGGCATGTGCCACTTTGCCACCCAGCCAGGCTCTGTGGTTCACCGTATCAGGGCGTCTTTCCCAGAGCTGATTAGGGGCATATGCCAGGGGGGGCGGGGTCAGGCCCAGCTCAAAGCTAATTGGCCCCAGAGTGCCTCCTCTCCTGTCACTCACCAGTTCGAAATATATCATTGGCTGATGATAAGGTCGGCCCCTCTATGAATTATGGCTTCTCCTGTCAGCTCATTGTGGGTGCGTGGAAGCGGGGTGGGGACAACAGGAGACGTGTAGCTAATGACGTCGGAGCTTACCGTCCAACCTAAAGTCGAGAGAACTCAAGTCGAGTTGGCGAAATAACATTGCCCCAGGACCAGAGCGCCACCTACAGACGGCACTGACAGGGGGGGACACAGTACTTAAAGTGCAAGAAACAGGACTATAAAAACAGGAGGGTTGATACAACAGATGCCATCCAAACACTGCTCACAAACCCAGCGCGAGCTGTCTTCAGAAACTGATTTCCGAGTCACCTACAGACACTGCTGCTATAACTAGGCTCACATTTGCCTATTCAGGGGGCCTGGGCAAAGCTTTACTTGGGGTCCCACTACCAAGAAAATTGATGATCATTCCACTTCCTCTGCAGCCCAGGTATTTTGCAAGCCCGAAAAGACTGCCTATCCTGCTTATAACCAGAGCTGGACCTGGCTACACCAGCGAATAATCTTTCCCATATTATTCCTCAAAAGAAGCATTACACAGCATGGGAGCTGGCACACAGCACATATAAGCCTTTGATGCACCCCCCTAGGTGCACTCCGTGTTTGGCCCATCCTCGAGGTTGCAGCCTGAAGCAAGCCAGGGCCATCCACGCTAGTCTAGGCTGCAGTCTCGCTGCTGGGGCTCATCCGCTCGCAGCTGTTACCGAATGCTGCCGACAGGCTGTCCGGAGCTGCGATCCAATGTCTGGAGGGTGCCGCATTTACTGAACTGGACCACGGGGAGAGGACATCGAAATCAATCTGAACCGGGAGCCAAATCATGGGAGGAAACAATATGGCAAGTCCACTGGTCTCCTGCATTACATTTCCCACAATGCACTTTTATCCATTATCGTAACTTTTTTGGTTACGCTTTTCAAGCTCATAAATTAATTTAAATAGAAGCGGGAGACTGGGGAAACCACAGGTTAAACACTGTTGTCCTATTTCATCAAAAACATTTTTTTTTCACTCTAGGGGAAACACAAACAATTGCCATGTGGCTGGCTTGTCTTGAGCAGAAGGTGACCAACAGTCACGCCTCATTTTAAAGTTTTTTTTTTTATTTTAACCATTTCATGGGTTTCTGTTGCCTGTTGTGATGTTAAGGTGGCCATGATGCCATCTGTGTGCACAACAGACCAGCGTGGCAACAATTTTCCCATCATGCTCCATGTGTGTAACTATTAACCATCCTACACACAGGTTTAGCTACCAGGGGGTTGGCTCTGGACCCACCAGAGATTCAGGCTGCCTTCCATATGGCAGTTTAAAATACCAATTTGGGATGTGCAATCTATAAGGCAATCGGCATATCAATTATCATCATCATATCGTATGGCAACATTAGCTAGCTGTTCATTAATTTCCATTCACAGGCTGTTGTCCATGCATTAATATTTTAAGTGGCACAGATGCTAGTACACATTTTCAGGCGTAGAAAAGGTCTTCTGCCAGTAAGCAGTGGCGTGTGAAAGATAACCGAGAAGGTTCGCGACGGCAGGACCGGGAGATGCAAGGGGGGAAATTGAAGATCGGTTATTAAATCGAGACAGAGGGAGCAAGAGAAAGGATGAGAGAGAAAGGGGGGAGGAGGCAGATGAAGAGCAAAATCTTTGCTTTATTGTATCTAATATGCTTCCATACAGCGAAAGCGCACGTAGGAGCATGGAGACATAATTATATCCCGTCCCGCTGCCGTCTCCCCCCATTAATGTCTGCTCTAGTTCACCAGCTGTGACAGAGACAAATGAGAGAGTTTTTCCAGTAGATCATTCTCATCCGTTACTGCCAGTTTCGTGCAATAGATCACGGGAGTTAAGGCGGCAATAGATCATGGAGTAAAGGAGACTGGCGAGCGAACCCCAGCGGAGGGCGATTACAGATCGGCGGTCGCCTCACGCACATGTGAGCCCGAGTCAAGTCCCGTTACATGCGTTTCCACACTGATTAAGCCAGATATAAATGGCAGCGAGCCCCCCTCCCTACCTCGACTGGCTGGCCACCGAGCAGAGAATCTGACCCAGCTAAGCGTTTGTTAGGTTCAAATCTCTGGTCGCCCCCCCCCCGCCCACGCTGTGCAATAATGGGATGGGAGTCCGAACGATGGCTAGAGACACAAATACTTTCATGGCTGCAGAATTACATGTTACCACACCCCGGGGGGAAAGCGACACACAACGGACTAACATGCTCCGGTCTTTCCCAGGGCGTTTTTTCTTATTATTTTTAACCGGAACTCCCTCAATGTGCTGTTTCAGTTCGATTCTGCAAAGTCTGCAATATCCCTTCGTTTGCAATAAGCCATATTAAGCTTGTAGTAACAGTCTGAGACTGAAACAATCCACTGATCGCTCCCCCATGTCCTCAGCAAAGAGCTCAAATCCTCCACTGCAGACGGACGAGTCGTTTTTGAATTTTTCTTTATTTACATTTTTTTTACTAGTATAGGCTAGTAGTTACTATAGGGGCATTGCTTTCATACTTAGGTAAAATAAAAATTACATTTTCTTTGAATCCATAAGAAATCCGTGCACTTCATTCCCTACCATAAAAGTTATAAAGCTATAATTACAACCAAATCAGTACCGCTTCTGTTTTCGTACCTGGTATAACAATTTAATTAGATAATTCACTAGCTGCATTGCAAGTCTCTTTACAATTACGAATCTCTCTCACGCTGCCATTTTACTGCTTCTTGGCTCTGTATTAACTATATATATATATATATATATATATATATATAATTTTCCAGTCAGTTTATCTAATAGAAGAACCGTATTCATTCCTGTGAAATGAGAACATTCCGGAAAAATTGGGAAAAGCAGAAGCTAAAGGTAAGCGGCGGTAACACCGGAATCCCGCGGCATGTGTTGAGCCGCATTAAACATGTGGCGTCGCGCAGAGACGCACGGATATCAAGCTCTGCTTATTGGCTTTGTATTAACTGAATGAATTAGCACTGTCACAAACATTAGGAGCCCCAATTAATTCTGCTCAGCCCAGATGGCGTCTTCAAATCTACGAGCGGGGAGGAAGAGTTTCAGCATTTGTGTGTGTGTGTGTGTAGATCTTCAGAGGACCGATAGACAGACAGGCAGATGAATCAATAGATAGATTCAGGACAAAGCTGGTTCATTCGCACCTATTGACTGCAGCGTGTTGACTGGGCTTAGACCTGACGGCATATCACAGCCACTACAGTGTAAGTAATTCTCTATGGGACCTGACGGTGTCATTCGCCCCCGTGTCTGAACGATGTCAGACTTATAGTACAGGACGTTAGGAGGTGATGGAGGTGGGCTCTCGTCTAGGGTGCCTTGACAGCAGCTTCTGCAGGAACCTTGGAAGGCGATCTGGGTTCCAGTTTACCCACCGTCAGGACAGGATATGGGTTTATCTGGAAGCGAAATAAAAACATTGGTTCTCTGTCCCCAGCCATGCGTGCAAAAGGAGATGTGAACACAGAAAATGCCACGGCTGGTATGCTGGAGAGATTAGCTATTTACTATCACCGAAGGGCACCTTAGAAGACAGGTGGGTAAATTTGCAGGTGCAGAAATATAACAGTGAATAATGTTATTGGGGTGTCTTAGCTGGTACCTGATATTCACAACGACACACTAAAGCTAATTTCACAGAAATACATTGGAATGGCCCCGAATTTATTCATTTTTCTTTTGTATGAGTTAACAGAATAGTGCCTGCGTCAAAATTAAAATATTATTTTTATTTAAACACTTCCTTACACTATGTTTTACATGCAGGCGTTTTTAGCTATCGATGCAGTTTATGCACAGAAAAAAAATCATGTGAAAATAATGTTTTGAGTAACATCAAGTTGTTAAATTCGAGACAAAACTGCAAATGTGCTGTCCAGCGTTTTATTTTCTCCGATGGATTACAAAGTCATCCGTCAGAGGAGCTATTGGTGCGTTTCGCGGCACTTGTATCACAGCTCACACAGACGTACCTTGACAAGGCAGCGCGATTCCAGACAACAGGTGTCAAGGGCAAAGCGGAGGTCACGGCGATCACATTTGGCTTGCTAAAGACTTCTGGGAACACATCAAGTCCAGGGCTAAAATCCAGCACGTTAAACTGCGTGATTTATGATGCCTCTTGGAGAGTGGATGGGCTGCATAAAATACTGTGAAAGAATGCAACAAACTTCGGCTGATCTATCAGAATCATAAACAGCGTCGCTGTGCCTGCTGGCTCTTATTTTACAACCACAAACCACAAATGGTTTTGTATTAATCTGGAATGTTCTAAGAATTGTGAATGTTTTGCAATGGATCACACTGTGCATAAACACCATTAAATATAGATTAGACAATTACGATATTATAAAAAGTATTATATATTACATTACGTATTGTATCATATTAAGTTATTATTATTATTATTTGGGGCAAACTCTTGTACATCTGGAAGCAAGCCATGTGTAGCACAGGCAAACATACATTGAATGCAAAAAAACATTTTCTGTTACCATTTTCCAACATAAATCATCAACCAAGACACACTTTCCGGAGAAAGTGGAATTTAATCTCACCGTAATATTCTTCTCTGTCACTGTAATACAGCGGTCAGTCACAGAAAAAGTGTTTGTGTAAGTAAAGGACCATCTTGGCCTATGGAAAGAAGCCCCCTTTTGTTTGTAAACCCAGAGAGGCCAGCAGCCCAGCCAGCAAAGTGGGGGATTGTGGGAGTCTAAGTGGACAACGAAACTTTAGTTTGCACACGGCCCTAAATGCGCGCAGATTCGGGAAATGAGCCACGCCGATCACCTTTCCCTGTGTCGCCGCCGTGCCCCAGGCCTTTAGTCGCCCGTCCCTGAAAGCTGCGCCGCGGTGACGTTAGCTGCCCCTCCCCCACCACCCAAAAAAGAAAACGACATATTGTGTCAGTGACATAAAATTACACAATAACAAGGCACACTTGAGAATAGGCTAATGAGAAAATCAAAACACAATTTCATTCCTGTCAGTGGCGGACTGTCTTTAAATTATCTCTCGTCACTTGCTGATTAAGAGGAATCTGCCGGTTATGGCGCCTGACGCAGCTAGCCTGGAGACCGTCACCAAAGGCCTCTTCCTCACCGCCAGCAGCGCTCCTACACATGACCTCATTAGTTTTAACACCTATTAATACTGATTACCTGCCCAGCCCCTGATCCCCCTGTCTGCGGTATGGTTGCTAGTTTCTAGACCAGACCAGCGAAGGGTGTTGGGCCAGATTGCTGGTGGACTGGCCAAGTTTTGCTGGAGAATTTGCTTTTTTGGGCGGTTGCCTTGCTGGGGATTCAGAAATTTCCAAATATTTCCTATGAAGATTTCTCTTTCCAACTGGTTGATTTCAGGTAATTTTTTCAGCTGATTGAAGACAAAAAATACACAATTCTTAAGCGTAAAAGGATTACATGTCAGCTATGCAGTTTAACAGTTGCATGTAGTAATTGTATGCTATTGCAAACAAAGGACTTGTGGGAGAATCATTCCAAATCCGTGAGACTCCAGCGAAATGCGTGAGACTTGCCAGATTTCAAAAATTTCTATCAAAAAATCATAACGTGAAAAATTTCCACCCAAAAATAATTCTATAAATAAATTAAAAGTAATAATAAATAATATTATTATAAAGATTGCAGTAATAAAATAAAATTCCCAGCCTTTAAAAAACATTATCCAGACATGGCATATAATGCCAAGTGAAAACCACGTTAGTATGTCTGTGTCTATGTGTGTTTACATTTCGAGTTTGTTTATCCATGTAAGTGAAATTTTATGAATAAGTTTGTGTTTGGTTGGCATCTTTTGACTGTCAAGATTTAAGGTAGAACAAGCTTGGGCATGTTTGTACAAGTTGTTTGGGGGTTTTAACCATTTTAGTTTGGGAGGGTCCGATCGGTTGTGCTAAAACTAAAGAGAAAAACTGCCCATCTTCCAAATGTTTATCCTGACCTGTGTCATCTAGGGAGCGGTTGTGGGGTCAAGCCCTAAAAGCAGAGGACAGAAGGCAGGGGCACACCCTAGATAGTATGTCAATGCATCACAAGGCACATACACACACAGAGACTGATGCGTGTGGGGGACTCAAAGGGTAAGGATGCTGTATGTGATCAGAAGGTTGTTGGTTCAAGTCCCAGGGTCACCATTACATCAAGCTTCACCATTGGGCCCTTGAGCAAGGCTCTGAGCTTGGCTACCTCAGGTTCCATCTGACCGTGCTGTCTCAGAGATGTATGTCTACTTGGATATAATGTGTGTGCTGAAAAAATAAAAATATGTAAACATAATCATACACTTTGTGTTGTACATGTGAAGCTGGGTTCAAATCCCTAACCCTGGCAGCATGAAGTGGCAGTTGGCGAATCATTAACTGAAAAATATTGCTATTTATTTATTTCAATAAAAATGATGATGTGAAATGTTTTACATGTTCTGAGGCACCAGAGACATATGCTGTAATTCTACAGCTCCAGCGGAAAGCAAGTAAACATTAGCTTAATGAAAAAAGTTAAATCATCCATTATAGTGTTGTATAATATTTCAACTTGAAATTAATGGCAGTGACTTTCTGTGGTAAATGCCCCTTACAAATTCACCCCAGCGCCCCCTGTGGTTTTAACTGCCCTCCATCTGGGACCCTGCAGATGTCATCTACTTATATTATATATATATAATATAAGTACTACTTATATATATATATATATATATATATATATTTACACACACACACACACACACACTTTAGCAGATCCCAGACTAATCTCTCGGTTGCTGGAGGTAGTGTGTAGTTTGGCCACTGTTCACATGTTCAGAAAGTTGCTGGTTCAAATCCCCGGGCTGGAAGAGTGATGTCATCATTGGGCCCTTTAGCAAGGCTTTTAACTCCCAGATGTCCAATTGACTGTCTCCCCTAGTTTTCTCAAAAAAGCATGTTGCTTTGGAGAACGGTGCCTGCAAAATAAATGAAATGTAAGTTAGGTCGGGACCATCTGGATTAGTAAGTCATCCATGCTTCTTCTCATTATGTTCATGCTGATGTGGTGAGTAACAAACAGCATTTCCGTGGCGGCCTTCAGCTAATTTCAATTCCCCAACAAAAGGTGTCAGATTAAGGACCCAAGTGTCTGGTTATCAGTCAGTCAAAACACGCATTCTATAAAAAGTGAGGGGACTTTGCATAAACGGGAAGGCTTTGCAAAGGCGGGCTGAGGAAAGCATTGGCATTCACACCGCTAAGCGCACAGGATGTTGTACATCTGCTCCTCTATGAATCACGTAGCGCAGCCTTTGGCAGCGCCGTGTGTCTTGCTGTCACTGATTAGACGTCACCTCTAGCCGTTGTCCCATATCATCCAATTATCAGTTAAAACTATTCAAGGGCTGAACAAACTTAAAGTCCTCTAACAAGCAGATGTGACCAACAACGGTAGTTGCTACCCTGGGACTGAGACAGTACAATAGACTGGCAGTCATAATGCATAATAAACATGGCTATAACGTGTTGTGCCTTTTCATAAATAGTTAAAGCCGTGTTTTTAATTCTTTATGAATGCATTATAATGCATTATGAAGGTATCTATAGTGCATTATACATGACTGCTTTAAGTAAAGTGTTACCAAAGTGTCTTTGTGTAGTTACTGTATATATTGTTACTTGAATTCTGCTTATTGTTATGTTATTAGAATACTACTTATTATTGTTGTTGCTGTTGTAGTGGTCGCTATGGATAATGTCTTTGGTGTGCATTCGCTGCAGGCAGTTTGCAGTAATAGAGGTCCATTATGATACCCTTGTAACGAGCAGTTCCTCCAGGTTGGACCAGGAATGCAAATGACTCAAGCTGCAATCTAATGTGTGAGTCAATTTTTAATGGGAAGTCGATTCTATAGAGCATGACAAGCTGTGTCTGTCTATCCATGGGAAAGCTGAACTAAAAAGGAAATTCTGGGCTGAACCCTGACGTTCTAATACACAAAGGGACCTTGAAATTCAAAATAGCTGAATAACTGATATTTTGAATTTAATGCCAAGCCAGGAATGTGCAGTAATGCTGTCTAATGTGACATAGATATGTGCAATTGAATACCTCCCAGTGGAATGACAAAGATAACAAATATGACATTTCTATACTTTCGCAGGAATAATTTTGCATAATAAACAATGCATAATACTTCACACTGGTATGTACCATCTAAATCAGTGTTCAACTACTTAGTCCTCACAGTTACTAGTATCTTCATTATCACTAAACCACTGAACCAGGGATAAGATTTAGGAGAAAAAAAATGCTTCCTTTACAGGTAAACTACCCATTCTTAATATTGTGTTAGCAGACACACATTTCAATGTGGTTCTTGCATCCACGTATTTATTTATCGAGCCATTTTGTTTCTGCTGTTTTTGCTCAGAGGGACAAGGCCGAAGCAGCTGCGAATCCGTCTCTGTTATTGATGTCACAGTGGTAATTAACTGGCAAAACGTAAGTTACAATGGGCCGCATTAAGAATTCATGACTATTCCCAAATAACCTGCCACCATACGACACCAAATGTTACATTTTCCCAGTTGCCTCTGAGAGAGAAAAGAAAAAAAGAGACAAAAGACGGGGTGTAAATCGCAAAAGAGCGATTATTTAATTTGTCTACAGACCGTTTAACGAGGGCTGGCCTCGGTCAGTACTGGAACTGAATTGTTTTGATAAATGCTTTTGAAAGTATTCGTTTTTTATGTTAAGCGATTAACTGGTGTGCTTGTTTAGCTGACTGGATTGTAGCATCACCCCTTAATGGCTGAAGGTTCAGCTTCCATCCAACAGCGATACTCTTTGTGTGTGACGTTTACATTGCTCTGTCCGTGAGGTTTTCATCTCCCCATGGACCTATAATGTTGTTTAGGTGATTCTTGAATTTTTTTTCTATAATGGTGTGAAGTATATTTTCATAGTTGATATGACTAGAAGTCTACTGATCAACCCACTGAACCTCACTCCGGAGGAAAGGCAACTGTGTCATAATGAAATTTCATTTAATGACAACTGGTCACAGTTGGTCGCTCAATTACGTGCGATTCACAAAGGTTAATAGATTTAGCAATGAAACGATCATGTTATAATGTGTGATTGATTATTGATTTCCAGATCATTCTACAAATGTTGGCTGAGGGGCAACGGGCTCCTGGCTCAGGTAGAAATATTCCCTACTAAGCGGTAAAATCAAGGCCCTATTTATAGCAGATGCAGGCTCTCGATCAACTCCAGCTGCTGAGTTTGTATTAGCTTTAGCAGAAGCTAATAGGTACGATTTGCCAGGTGGCCCCCGGTTATAGAAATGTCCAGATGTGAGACGGAGAATTCTCAGCGGGACGGAAACCCCAAAGAAAGCGTGTCACGCCGCTCTCCCATTGGGTCCCGTCACACCGTGCTGGAGAGTGACCAATCCTGAACCCCGGTGGCGGCCGTCGCGCCTGCGGCGCCCTGCGCTGCCTAGCGACGGGCCAGCCGAGCGGACGGCTTTATTTCCACGTCTCGTTTGGCGTTGCCACGGAGCCGCCGGGCCCATATGGCTGCGGGACACGCTCCAGTGGCAAAGACGTGCGAGGAACCGGCCTCCCATTTGTCAGATAACTTCTCAAGCGAGCGGACAGGGGCAGAGTGCACAAACACCCCCCCATCCCCCCACCCCACCTTAATGCTTTTTTAAACATGCCGGCTCCGTCGTTATCGAGGTCACGCTTCCCAGGAAACGAGAAAGACCCCAAATCTCTGCACTTGCCATGCGGAAAAAAAACTAATCATAAATAAAATAGCTAAAACGCAAATCAGGGTCGTCCTCCTCGATGCCTGTAATAAACGGAATTCGTTGGACGATGGGATGGGAGCGTCGTTTGTAATCGTTTTCATAACTCTGATGACTTTTTAAATACCTGCCACTCCAGATTCTCCAATAAAACCCTTGTGTGATGTAATCATATTATGATTGATATATCTTGCTAGTAATCTACTGATGATTGATGAGCTTTAGAATACTCTTCTGGCCACTGATCAAATGGGCACAATTGTGGGCCAAAAATTCTTGTATTTATAGACAAGAGAGTAAACTCATAAACTCAAAGTTCAAATATTTTTGACTGAAGTTCTAAATTTCTTTAGGCATTTGCAAAGAGCACGTTTTTATATAACGCGTTTAATATAGTTTTAATAAGTGAACTGCATATAGGAAGTTTATTACATAAATAACAAGCTTATGTCTGCACATCATCCAAACAGATAAGCTGATTTTAAGTTGCCCCTTAAGGGTGTGCAGTTTGCCATCAGGGGAAGTTACTGAATCCTCATTTAACAAACCGTCAGAATGCTTCATCCTAAGCACTATCATGTGCATAGTTCGCCACTCCTTTTGTGAGCACAGTTACACGCATGCAGCTTATGTATGCAAATCCCTTTAGCATAATTGCTGATTCCTATGTTCTGCATGCAAGAAGCTGGAATTTAGGCTTAAAAATAAACAATACAGCAATATGCCATTTTATTCATACATGACTATTTTAATTGTACTTACTACTGTATACCAGTAGTCGCCAACTTTTCCATAAGCTACTGGATAGTCTAAAGCAAACAAAACTTTTCCTGACTGTCCCTTGTTTGCCAGTACTAAATCTCACTGCCCAAATGCTTCTGGGTATCTTTTTTTTGGGGGGGGGGTGATTAGATTTTTTTTTCCTCGGGCTGGCTGCATGACAGAGCTGCTTGACAGCAGAGGTATGCATGACGGATGAGCGCAGAGGAGGAGGAAGCGAATCCAGGATAGAGATGATTATGAAGATGCGGGTGTGTCCATGGACCCCCCCCACCTCCCCACCCCCTCAAATGCTTCCCTCCCAGGCAGAAGCACATTCAGTTGACACAGTAATTACAACACACGCTGATTCTGGTGATGAATGAAGTCCCAGTCTGGGATGTCCTCCCCCCCCAGTCCCCTACTGTTCT
>JAODJW010000015.1:1254084-1265420 GCA_026777045.1 Hyperopisus bebe | reverse complement strand
GGGGGGGGGGGGGGGGGGGGGGTGGTGTGGGCTGGTGGATTGACAACACCGTAACGGCAAGGTATGATCCTTACAGCAGGCACGCTGCCGTAAATAACTGTATAAGGTCTCACGAAAAACCAGCAATCTAGGTACACTATAGTATAATCTAGAAACATCTATCTGTTGTTGATGTATATGTCATATATTATTCAATCTCAATGAGGCACTGAAGTACTAGAATGTTGAGAGTGATGATTCATTGAAAAAATCTATTGCAATCTTCAAAATCCAGCTAATTGCTTCCTAGCTGCCCTGATGGCAGCATATCCCATAATGCAGTGTGGCGTGGTAGCGGCAGGAAGCACTATTGATCTTTTGTTCCGGTCTGCGAACAAAAAAATAAATAGATAAAAATCTCCTGTCCCAGGAGGGGTGCAGCATCATGCATGAGATGAAAGAACTTAACTTGAATTATCCCAGCTGTGAAAACGGGTGGAACCACAGTGTCAGCTGTCTCAGGGAACTGCTGGGCGGAAAAATGTCTGCGCGTGCCTGACATGTAAAAAAAAAAAAGAAAGAATGCATGATTACGTGCAACAGTAACGAAAAGAGAAACCCACCCTGTTGTAGTTTTTGGAACGGAGGACTCCTCACTTCCCCTTTCTCGCTGGAGCCAACATTTTCCTGTGACCTGAAAACTGTTCATCATTTGCGTTAAAATTCCGGCAAGAATGTGTTCTCTGAGGCAGAGTGCGGATTTACATGTGTCCCTCGCTAATCCTCCTTGCTCACTCCCTCGTGGTTTCTGCTTGTGTGGGCATTTAGATATTATCAGCCAGCCAAGGGTGGGAAAAAAGTCGCATGAAGAGTACAAGAAGTCGAAAATACACCCGGGAAGAATCCATCTGGCAGACGTTCAAAGACGGCCTACATCCACCAGGTCACATTAGTCCGTACGTGTCACCTCACTGGTCCTGCAAGCTGATGCCGATGTCTCCCGTTTCCTCCAACATGGCTACCAAGAGGGACCCCACCACCAGAGAGGGGTAATTATCACTTTTAGTCATAATAAGGAGGTTCAGGCATAGTGGAATCCAAAGTATAAACCCACAATCTATCAGCTGGTAGCCACCATGTTTTGGCCATATGCAGCAATACATCATGAAAATGCAGCAAAAGTCATGGACACAGTTGGCATTAATTATATTTAAACCGGGTTTTTTTAACCCCATCTCTCAGTCATTGTATATTTCGTTTCTTTGTTGGCGTTTGCACATAGAGTAGGAATTTTACGGCCGGCGATGGGTCATAAATAAAAAAATCGACAACGACCTCAAGGATACGCTCCGTGGATCGGGACGCTTCATTCAAAGGCTATCGAGCACGGTGAGATTAACTTGAAAAATGATCGATTTTGCGTCAACATTTGTGCAAACTTTCCAGCAACAAGCGACGCGTTCTACCGTTAAAGTTTTCTCCGGTCTGGTGTGACCCAGCCTCCAAAACAAATGCCATATCCCTTTCGTAAATTTTTTTTTATTTTGTCTCAGAGTTTCGTCCGAGCGTAGTATTATGGAGAACACCCATTGAAACGGCACGTCTGATTGGCTTCCAAATCAATTTGTCAGCAGTGGGTCAACAGATTTATTATTGTTGTTTGATTAAAAAGTGGATTCCTTAGATGACTGACAAGGCAGCTGTGGGTCTTTCATGGGGATTTGAGGCCGTATCCTATCATCCAGCAGCCTGTGTGTCCTGGCCATCCATCAGGAGAAATCTCATTTTCATTACGGATGTGGGATCAGTGCTCATGGAAGCCACAGTCATGTTAGGAATTTGGCCCCTTTCAGCTATAGGGGATGCGTGCTTTCTCATTGTTATCGCTAACAATTATTGTCTAGTATTAGTCGAGAGAACTGGAAGCCAATTTTTATGTATGATTTTGGAGAGGGGCTCTGAGGGTTGGCAGGATCAAATGGACTGTGTGTTTCACTTGCCAGGGCGAGCAATTAAATTACATTCCTTGCAGGGCTGAAATGCATTTTGAAATGAATTAATATTTCTCAGAAACCTTTAAAAGAAGAAAGGGGGGGGGGGGGGGGAGGAGGATTATAAACATGTGTATCCGCTAAGCTAAGTAAACAATCCAGGACAAAGAAACTTAATCTGCCGTGAAGTTGCTTTAGCGACAGTGCTAACATTGTTTCATAACGCCTTGTCCCTTATAACTGTTACACTGTTATACTGTTACGCTGATCACGTTTTTTTTTTTTTGTTTACGCGTGTATTACCGTTCATTTTCAACATACTTTCTCTGCTTGCATTTTAGCTTTTTTTGCACTTTAACTTTAGCATGATTGGAGTTTTAAATTTGCACGGTCTACAAAAGAGCGGTTCAGGATGCATTTCACTGAGTGTTGTACTTTGTATAACTATGTATGTGACAATTAAAGAATCTTCAATCTCGAATAACGGGCTATATGCCCAAGTTGTCGGAAACATAGAGAAGGTGTTTAAAAATCCATTTGTCAGATATGCGTAATCTCCTGATTGCGAGTCTAGTATTTTTTTAAGGCAAATGCGAACGACGGAACTTGTGCCGTTTTAATGTGTATATGAGCTGAGATGAGTTATTTAGCCCTGTGTGTTTACGCATCCTGTCGTACGCACATATCGACAATCTCAAGGCTCTGGCTTTGCTTATGTGTCTGGACCCATCTCAGGTATGTAAGTAACTGTCAGTAACAAATTTTATCAGTGTTAGTCGAATTATTTCCATGCTTCCCTCAGAAGGATAGCTCGCTAAGCATTAGCTCATCCCTTTCATGTCCTTTGGAGAGCAAGGTCCTGCATCGCTCGGCCCTTGCTGTAATTCATGCGGCATTTTCTGTTGATATGTACAGTATGTCATGCAGCGCAGAGGCCCAGTGGAATCTGATTGTTGGCCTTGTCCAGCACGGAGGGAGCGGGTGGAGGGGGGTGTTGGGTGCTGCCTGACATGGGAGGGGGTGTAGGGGGTGTACCCCCCACTGACCCAGACTGAGATCTGAGGCACATTGTGCTCAGAGGCCTTCAAAGTGCCGCCACAGTGCTGAGAGAACAAAAACAGAAGGAGAGCGGATGCCTTCCTCTAATTCCCGGTGGAGAAATCACACCAACAGCGGGTCCAGTTGCATCATATGCCTGTGCCACGCCCCCCTCCCAAATAAATCATTAGGGGGAGTTTCTGGTGACTCTCCTTGCTGTAGAATTTGGCAGTTGCTTGACCAATGGCTATGGAACGACAAATGTCTTGTGTGAGGCGCAGGGGTCAAATTGGCTTGACCTTCGTAATTTTGCCTGAAGGCTAGAGGCAGATGAAACCGGGTTTTCGGTAATTAGTCAAAAAATGTTGGATGCCCGTCAAGTAAGTCTCCATTCTCTGCCACCATTCCCCGTTTTGACGTATGGCTCCATGAGCTTATTGTCCGATAAGGGGAGGCCAAACGCAGCTGCCTTAGAAATGGGGGAAAAAAAGACATGATAGGTCTATATAAGAGGATGAAGTCTGCTGGTGCAACAAATTAATTGGATGCAACTGGTGGCAATGAACCACAATGGACGACATACTGCTCTGGATCGTGTGAACCTGTTCAGCAACCTTGTGCCATCTATGAATTTTCTCAATTCTTATCTGAAGTCATCTAAACTGCTCAAGTGATGGTGAATAGAGAGACTGAAATGCTCATGAATTTATTGGAAATCTAAATATGGACGTGATAATTGAGTTTGGTCCATCTAGCGAGAAGAATACATATAATTATTTTACTTATGATGATACGTTTTTTTTTCCCTCATAATGACCTAAGGACTTGAGACATTACATGCACATGTTCAGAGATGGAGTTCAGGTCTAAAAAGTATAAATCCAGACCAAGGTTTTGTTTCAACCAACCAGTTGAGTATAAAGAGTCACAGTCACAAAGTACTCAACTGGTTGATTGAAACAAAAACCCTGGTCTGGATTTGTACTTTCTGGATCTGGAACTTTCCACCTATATGCATGTTCATAATGTTGCAGTTCCGGTCATTGAATTGTCTTATTAGGTCCTTGCTTTGATGCTAGATGTTGTGTAAATCCTGCTTCAGTACTGCTTACACTTGTACCTGGGCATTCATTGGAAGTTTGGTCTAGCTCCACTTACTCCTATTCAACTCTTCAATAGCACGTATTGCCATCCCTCACCTGCCATTTGCCCACATCACTGACCCAAGTACCCAGAACATTCATCCTTTGTAAAGCAGTGTGATGACACTGGTGTGTAGTGTTATTTTTGAAATAGTCTTCATTTTTAACATTCTTCCAGTCGCCTGGCATGTGTGATCTTTAATGATTCTGATCCATTGAAAAGATCACTTAAAAAAATCATAATGAGTAAAAAAAACCCAATAAACTAACTAAAATCCCTTTCCAGTTTTTAATGTTTTTTTTTTATTTCCTGGAATTTCTGTTTGAACCAAATGAAAGGAGGCTTTCATCATTCCCTCCGAAATAGTTCATATGATATTTCCCAGAAATGCTCAAAATTCTAGAGCTGCATTTTTGGAAGCTGCGGCTGACCTCTAGACCTGCGGGCAGCGATTAGCGAAATGATTAATATGGCTGAGGACAACTGTTCAGAATGGGGGCTCAGTGCAGGCCGAGCGAAACGTCGCAAAGGGTTTCTCTCTAATGAATCCCCAGGCCGGCTGAGACCAGCTTCTGTCAGCATGTCATAGAACCCCATTCAGTGGCCTTAATCTAGCTGGAGCCGGAGTGTGAAACGCGAGGCCCAATTCGTCTGCAGCCCTGGCGTTTCGTTTGACGCGCCTGGTTTTGCTCCATTTACGTGAAAATCGGCGTCTTAGAAAGACGTGGGATGTATTAAGACTTAATCTCCATTGCAGGCTACGGTGAACTCGCTGACCGGACATATATATTTTTTAGTTTTAGACAGGAAAAAAATATATATCTCAGGAGAGCAACACACATAAAGGAGGCGCAATATACTTAAATAATATATAGGCACAGGTGTAGATTGAGGGGGGGGCAGGGGTTGATCAGAGAAGTCAGAATTATATGCGTGTCAAACGAGACAGAGTCAAAATTTTAGTACTATCCTCCTAATCTGTATACAGTTACAGCAATTTGTATTTACATAATTATATATTAAAATACTACATGAGAAAAAAAAAACACTTGGAAATGAAAAGTTTGTGGATATATTGGCATTCTGGTCCAAACTGTTGGGGGAGAGCTTGTCGTTCTGTGACTCTAAAAGTCACTTTGGGGCCCCCTGTGTAGTGACTGCATGTGGCCAACAGGGGGCCCCCAAACCTTGAGGGCCCAAGGCAAATGCATAGTTTGAGGGGTTTGGTGGTTGCAAACAGTTAGTCGGAACATGGCTAGGGTGGCTGACCAAAACTGTGAATATACTCATGGGCGAAGCAGGTCCATCACCGGGTCGGGCGGAACCTGTCATTTTCACATATATCACACTCGGGCCGTCCAGTGAAAATATAGTACGATACCTGTGGGAAGTTAGAAGTCATGGACATAAACCAAACGGGGTCCCGTATGATGTCTGAGCGGCTCGCAGCGATCCCACGTCCAATTTATCTTGCAAGCGAGCTTCCCCCTGACTCTCAGGCCCATGGTGAAAAGCCATCCCCCCCCCCCACCGCTGCTGGCGTGATCGGTGCACATACGGGCTACAGGCCAGAGCCCCTCAACATGGCAGCCCCTCACTCCGCTCCGCTGGGTATCACCTGCTTTTCCTGGAAAACAAAACACAAATACTCTCCGATGGCTTATTATTCCAGGAAAGGGAAAAAATAATAATAAAACAGCAGGAATAATTGAACACGATGCAAACGGACCATTTACACTGCTTTCAGAGTGAAAATGAATTATGCAAAAAAAACAACACTATTTCAGTGTTAAACTGGTAATATTATACTGGACTTTTTATTTTCATGACTAACGCTAACACTACCTCTACCTCCCAGTCCATAAAAATGTGTTGAACAGTCTTGGTTAAAAGCCAGATGTGTGTTGAAACTATTCAGCTAAATCTGCGTTAAGACGAAAATCCCAACTTTGAAGCTTACTCTGAGAAAAAAAAAAGAAAAAACGTTACAGGTTGACGTGCAGATCATGGTCATGGAGATTTAGGAGATAGCAAAAGGTAGTAAGAGAGTGATTGGGCCGGAGGACCGCAGAGGAAAACTAAAGCGGGGGGAAAATATAGTTATGAGAGAGAGACAGAGCAAGAGAAAGGACATAATCAAAAAACAATGAGATGAACCTTATGGAAAAAAAAATCACTGAAGAGGAAGAGAGGGAACCCATTCACTGAAGGTTTGGCGGGAATTTTTTACTTGCTGGGTAATTGTGGATGGGCTGGTATCCTTTATTTACATGGAGAAATGATTATATCCTTTTTGCCTGAGGAAAAACAGGTGACACTGACAGGGAAAGAGCAGCCGCATAAATCAGTAGGTCATAAATAAGGGTGCAGGGCACAGGTCCAGTGGGAGGCTGAGGCCTGTATGTTGGGAGTCCCATTCCTCCCAGTCCCTGCGGGCCCAAACATCCTCATGGTCCATCCTTCTTCATTATCGGGGACGTCTTAGTGCTCTGCGTCGGATCGCTGGTCGAATCTTAAGGCCCCAAAATCAAATAAAAAGACAATGTGTTTTGTAGCACTGCAACACGCAAACATTTAATTCCTTCAAAGCCTGCTACCTATCCTCAGCCCTGCTGATATCCAGAAATATATTGATCCTACTTGTGCAATAGAGAGCAACAGTGCAGTAGTTTAAAGGAAAAATATCCATATCAGTGATATTCCCTTGAAAATGTGACAAATAAGAAGAGAACTAGATATCTATCTAGTTGTTGTTTAGGAGAAAAATGTGAATAATAAATCAGAATAATAATTTCTGTGTGTAAATATTATTCTTTACTGTTTACTCATCACACTTTTTCCTCACTTGTAAAGTATTTGTATCATGTTTGTATTTTTTTTTACTTGCAGCCTCGTGAAAATATATGAAATTCAAATATTACTCAATAGCTATAAATGTTTGATTTGCGGGAAGCTCTGCTAGGGATAGCATGGGCAGTTTCAGGTGTCACGCCGCCATGGGACACGGAGGGCGGGGCTACGAGCAGACGGCCCCCGACGTTTTACGAGGACCAGTGAATTAGCCCCTGCCAGCAACAGGCAGAACCCAACCCCCCCGGCAGTAACCCGCACGCGGTACCCAAGAATGCCTTCATGCCTGTTTACTTAAAAGGCCTCTGATGTCATAATGGCTAGGGTGAGGCTTTGATATACCATCTATGGAATTTCATGCTTTTTGGGGCACTAATTTAGTAAGTTGGTCGGCTGGCAGGTACAGCAGAAACTCAAGTTTTATTGCCTCTGGCCCAGGGATCATGTATGGCGGATATCAGAGGGACTGCAATGGCTGAGGTCCCCATTCCGCAGGCTGTAAAGGAGAGTTTTCTCAGGCTGTGAAATTTGATGGCAGCGCTCAGATTCGCTTTGTTAATCAGTCCAGAATCTCCTGTCGGTTGCTATTTCCACATCGGAAAATATATGAATCAGTTCGCAGAATTAAAAATAAAGCTTTAGCAAAGGTCACATTTTGTGACTGTGCTTGATAGATAAAAAAGATTTTAAATTATTGCATTTGTTATTATATAATAAAATATTTAATACACCTTTTTTGTTACAGGAATCAGTTCTAATAATCTAATTTAATATTTATTCTCTCATTTCAAACATAAATACACATATTAATTTGACACTTTTTGACATGTTAAATCAAAGCGTTTCTTTACTTATGTAGAACTTACCACTTAACAAAAGTGTTGAACTTCAGTCGTCGTGACATATTTCTGAGTATAAAACGTTTTTCCACACAGGTCAGCGTTTACACATCATGCAGAGATCAGTTTAAGTCTTTAATAGATTGATACGTACAAGCAGGAAACATGATAGGAGACGCGCCGGCGCAACGCGTTTCCCCGGCTGGCGGCTGCAGACGAGCGGACCTGCGCAGAAACACGGCCGTGGATTTGCAGTTAGTTAACCGGGGGGATCGGGACCGTGGCGGGGCAGGCAGGTGCCAATACACCCAGGACGGCTGCCTGTTACTGGGCAGGGAAAGCGGCACCACGATGCGGCTGAAGAGCGGAGCGACAGCTTGGAAGAAAGCTCACCTCGGCTTATTAAAGGGCCAAGGTCTTCCGAATCAGTCGTGCAAAATTACATGAATCATTTTTGCATGAATTGTTAGGGGTGGGGAGGGTTTGCGTACTAACTTTAGCTTCCTCCTCCCAAAACACTCCAAAATCAACACAATACTCACTGCTCATGAAGTTACTTCCTAACTGCTAACTTCTGACTCACAGATTCCCCCACCCCCTTTTTTTTCCTGGTTTCCCTGGCGACGGCACAGTATTATAGTAATAACACATCATAGCTACTAACCAAGGTCCGCGTGAGCGATAACCAAGATCCCCTGCAGGCCTCGGTGAATTTAAGTATAGAGGGAAATCAGAAACAAAGTTTCTTTAAAGGGGCAGAGCGCCTATCGGGCAGTACGGCGGGGATTCTGGGGAGACTGTTGTATCAGGACACGTGGCTCTCCTCCATTCCTGCACAGCAGATATGTCACGTTTCAAAGAAACTGCACCCAGCCGTTGAACTCACATGCCCAGGTCTCGATCGAGTGAATCATTTTGGGGGCTGGATTGAGATTAAAAATCGGTCGTGGACTTTGGGGTTCCCCATGATGAATTTTGCAGATGGGGGTTGATGAATTTTGCCCACGATGAATTTACATTACGCGCAGGGCTGTTCTGGCACCTTAGGTAGGATTTGGTGACAATTTTGTCAAGTCCATCCATCCTTCCAGGAACCAACCCAGGGCAGCTGCCAACACACCACAGGGCACAGACACTCACACAACTACAGGGCCAATTTAGACTCACCAATCAACCTATCCTGCACACTTTACTCTGATACACGTTAATGGGGTAAGCCCCTGGTGGAAGCCCAGGTGAACAAAGGGAGAGCCTGCAAACTCCACACAGACGGGACCCGGGATCGAACCCAGGATTTTGTCAAGTCATTGACACTAAAAAAATTTGCTGCGGGTATCTGTTTGCCAACTAAAATGTAGGGAAATATCAAAACTAGTGTGAATAGCTGTATCGTCACCGAATGTAACCAAAGGTATTCCTCCTGATTGTTTTCAGCTGCTCTTTTGCGCCCCCTACTGGAATGGCGCCCTAGATAAACGCCTATGCCGCCTATAGGGTGGGCCGGCCCTGGGTACGTGAGTCCAACCCCTGTATGTGTATGGAGGTGTGAGAGGGGCATCAATTTCATATTAGCTCTATAATGTCTGTTTGTAGATGAACGGCATGAAACCTGCAATGAGAGATGGGTGTGAGGACACATGGGTAGCATCTGTTAGCTGGTCCTCCCCACTCTGGGTGTGAACCCCTCAGCCTTAGCAGTGGGCCGAGCCACTGTAGGAACATGCCATATTAATAACAGAAAGGCCTGTTTTGGTCCACATTTATCAATCGGCCTTGCAGCAATCACGGGCCTTCTCCGGCTCAGATGCCTTTGCGCTTTGCTAAGTGTGTTGCTCTGATACACTTAAAGGTTTAAAAGGACAAACAGATGTTTGCTGTGTGTGTTAATCTCGTAGCATTAATAGTCATTATTACTAGCCTTGCTATGTGCAGAGCTTAGCGTAAAATATTTAACACTTGTTAGTTTCAAACAGAATTTTCCACTTTTGTTGGAGTGCAGTCCAGAGACAAATCGATAAGTTGCCGGGTCTTCTAAGAAGACTACAAGTCCACATTACAGCAGGAACTTTATGTTGTACCCTTGAGTGAAGAAAAACAAGACAAATATTACTATAGGTTGGTGCTCCATTTCCTGCCTTGCGCTCATAGTTGACAGATTGGCTCTAGGCCCCCACGACCCTGCATAGGACATACGTGTACAGAAAATGGATGAATGGGATCTTTCTATATTTTTGTCATTTTTAATAATTTAAATAAACGATGTAAAAATAATGCGTCAATCACCAGAGATTAGAATTTCTCACCATTAGATATTTCACAAGCATTCAAAAGAACATAAAAGCATAAAAGAACAAAAACCTTTAAACAAAAACTTCATTTGTACATGAATTAGATTTACACAACACATCTCATCTGGCCACAGTTCCTCAGAACAGGCTCCTAGCTGACGCTGAACTATTAACATTCACCTGCCTGAAAAATTACGCGGGCTCAGTCTTTTAATAACCCGGCTAAATCGTACTTTTCATATTGCTTTGGTTATCTATTATGTATACAGCATTTTGCCTGGCAAATTACAGCAGCGTTGGACAGTACTGAGCTGCATTTTATTGGTTTGGAAAAAAAAGGGCGCATTAAAATGGGGAAAAGTGATGATGCAGCTTAAGCGGATCCCACCGCTTGTAAGAAATAAGGGGATGAAATGGGAGACGAGGCCCAGGGGATGAGCGCTCTGCCCAGGCAATTACGGCCTGTCTCTTCCTTCAGACGCGGCGTCGGATGACAATTTCATTAGCTAAGATTACAGGCCGATATGAGAAATTACACAACGTTATTGCGCCTTACTGCCTGAAAGATCCGAATTGCCACACAAGGCCTGACAAGCTTCAACAGACCTATTGTGAGGCGAGAGACTCCCTGAGAATTTTTAAGGGCTGTTTTTGCGATTACAGCTAGTGAGGTGCGTGCGAAAGAATTCGGTGTTGTCTTCATTTCCGTGCGTATAGCGCTATATTTGGCTCGCAGACTTAATTTATGAAGCTAGGATCTTTCACTCAATTCCTATAATATTCATATTTTAAATTCCATTCTGTTTTCTTTTATACTTGATGAATTGCCATGGAAACACTATACATGTCCCCTGTTTTCAATTAAAATGTTCTGTTATTTCTGCTTTTAACGTAAGCTGTGAACTTCAGGGGAGCGAAAGTTTGTTTCCACCGCAAATCCGCTGCTTTAACCGAACTGTTTGTCACTGGAGTATTCTAAGTATTCGATGAAAGGTTTATCTGGGTGAAAATGAACTCCAAAGCAAAGCTTCTTGATGGCAGATCAGAATATAATTCCCCCAGCAGCGGATAACGATGTAACGGGTTTCTTGGAGAGAAGCAAACGGCTGATTGGTAAAATAAAAACAGATTGCAGGTTCACCTACGGAAACCTTGTTACGACTTTTACTTCCTCTAGATAGTCAAGTTCGATCGTCTTCTCAGCGCTC
>JAODJW010000015.1:1209043-1225004 GCA_026777045.1 Hyperopisus bebe | reverse complement strand
TGTGCCCCTGAGCAAGGCCCTAGACCTCAACCTGCTCCAGGGGGACAGTCCCTGTAGATACAGCACTTCACTGTAAGGCGCTTTGGATAAAAGTGCCTGCTAAATGAATAAATGTAGATGTTTTACTGTAATATATGTGTTGCCATGCACACTATTTTTGCACAGAATACAATGTGCTGCTTTACAAAAAGGAAAGGGGGGGGGGGGATACTCCATGACTTCATTTGTATAAATAGTGTAGATGGTAACGAAGCAGCAAACAAAAACAAAAATACAAAATTTCTGCTAAAAGCATAATTATTTGTGATCCTGCAAGTGCATGGTGTCCTTTGTCCATCAAAATGCAGCATATTTCAATTTACAGTGCTCTAAATTTCATTAGGTTTTGACCTGAAAGTTACAGTAACTGTCTTGAACAGATTATCTAAACATCTGAAAAATCGGCCGTAGTTGTACAAAGTTTTGCTGGTGGCGAACACTGACTGAGAGAAGTATTCATGAAATTTGGGGGAAGTGGTGATTGAATGCATATTGTGTAAAAGCAATGCAAAAGTATACATAGTTTAGCTCACATGGTTCAATGGTATGGTGCATGTGTTAAGTGTTTTGAGAAAATGGACACGTTAAAATGATTGGAAAAAACTGTAATATAGTCAGTCAATCAACTGTGTCCTTGTTGTACAAAGAGAAATAATATTAATTCAAAATTGACTGAGGGGAAATATAGATACTGAAAAAGTTATTTACTAGCTATTGCCTGCACTGGTTGTATTTTGCATAATGTTTTAAGTTTGAACTGAACTTCACTTTTATATATGCTTATATTCTATCATAACTAAGATGTTGATGGATCTCTTAAGAATGCAGTTTTGTTGTTTTTAGTTATTGCTGAGACAGGGACAATACAAATCACACATTAACAAACACTGAAGCCCCCAACCAGCAGGTTGAAAAATGGGTGCTACAGTTTGCCTGCAGTTCCTACACTGTCCACTAGCTGGTAGTGCAACACCAATATTTTCCCCTTCACTTGGGATAGGTCTTGTTGAAACAGCGTTGAACCAAAAAACACAGATGCAATAGTTATGAATGGACCTTGGTACTTTCGGCGGGTGACCTGCTTCACTAACAAGGCGTTGGGTAACGAGACCTCCTGACAGGGCTCCTTGTGAGGTTTTTAAAAGATTTCTGTGATCCTGAATCTGTTCCATCATCAGCAATCGGCATGAAACCCCAAGGCTACTCAAAACTGCATTCCCGTTTAAGCCAAGCTCCCTGCTGGGCCACCAACCAAAGCAAAAATAAATAAATAAAATAATAATCACTACAGCAACAAGCACTCTGGGAATTTTAATTCACAGATTAAATTCAACCACAGATCTCGCAGCTTTAAACTTGGAGCCCAGAGTCCTTCCTCTCCAAAACCGCACCTCTCCGCACTATGGAGACATGTACATGCAAGATTGTGCTGAAGTGAAGCGATGTCGCACCTGGAGATTGGATGGGAAGCTTTTGAACTAGTAACAGCGGTTGTCGTTCCCAAAACGGTGATTTTTTATTTCTTTTTTGCTCCAGCTGCCTTAAATGTTTATTCTTTTACTCCTTACACAAACGTCCAAAGCAAAGGTGTAGGGTTGTATTATGAAATGCGTTTATATTATGGCTATATGTCAGTTCTTTCCCAGAGTTCTGTGGGAGGCACAAGTTTGCTTGTTTGTTTAAGCTATTTACTATTGGTGGGTTTTGCAGAGAGCGCCGTAATCTCATTGGCTGGGCAGCTGGAGGCTAAGGCTCTTGGCTTTTTTTTTGCTTGACATCAAAAGCGGGTGCATGGAGCAGAAAATGAGATGTAAGCATTGTGTTTTTTTTCCTCCTCTCTCTAGCCGCTCCATGCTGCTTCATATGGCATGATGCTTCGGGGGTGGGGGGGATAACCTCAGTAGCCATCGACTGAAACAGACCAGCAGGAAGAATCAATCCCAGACTACTGCCACGCATGGGCCAGACTCTCACCTGACGTGCACATACAGAATGCCTTCCCCGTATAATTTTTAATGCATTCTAACTCCCCGTGCTTCTGCACTCTGACCCCATCCAATTTGGAAGTACAGAATTCGCGGTGAAGGTTGCAGATAATATTATCATCATTAAACTGCTTACTCTGGGCTTTGTAATCAGTTCACGGACGCAGGTTAAATAACAGGTTATCCAGGAGGGACCTGTGCTGTTTAGTTGATAGGTCCACCTGCTCTCCCCTGCTCTGTCAGACAACAGCTCCCCCCCCCGCCCCCCCGGCTCTACCTTAGGCCTGGCCCAGTCCAACCCCCGCCCCCCCGCCGGTGTGCCCGCTGGATGGCTCGCTCCGTTTGTCAGGACGCAGATGGGAGTTTTGCCGCGTCCGTCTCTCTCCGGCCACCGGCACCTGTGTCGCACGGAGGCGAACGCGTTTCCAGCCAAGGCCTGTCCCAGTCTGAGCCTCGGCGTCCGCGAGCCGATCTGACTGCGCAAGAATCAAATCCAGAGACATGTGATTGGAACATTCCAAGAAAAAAAAAAAAACGCAAACGAAAAGAATTAAACAAAAAAAGGCTTTCATGTGGTTTGAAACTAAAATAATGACAGGTTGGTAAATGTATTTATAACACAAATTAGAACTGGTTTTAATTTAATTAACTCAGATATTTGGTAGAATTAACAAGAAAGGATCTATGGTAAAATTTTATGTAAAAGGTAAACACAGCAGGTGTAATGAAGCTGTGCTTTATTTGCCTCTCAGAAAATGTGGCAATTTAACTCATAAATCTACAGCGACAGCAATAACAGGAAGTGGAAGCGTGAAAGCCAGCTTCCTTTGGGGTACCTGAAGGCAGGCAGATTGCTAAGCCGCCCATAAAACACCACCTTTTATTTTCTTCTACTGTCATTTCCTTTTATTCTTCCTTTCTATAATTTTCGGTTGCAATATGTTGCCGAGAGATTAGGTTTTCCCACACTCGGTGTTCGGCATAGTGATATGCGTGCCACTGACACCCCCCGGAAGAAGTTGATTAGGGAGGGTGACGGGGTTATGGTTTGGGACCGGGGCCCTTGTGGCCCCCACTTTCAGCTGGGATCAATTACTTCCTTCAAGCCCCTCTGGGTCCCGTTTGCCGTCCGTCCCGCCCAAACTTCAGCCAAACAACCTGGGGACAAAACAACCTTTCACTGGCCTGCCCCCACACTCTCTCTGTGAATGCCACAGGGCAGGGTGTCTGTCACCAGGGCCGCGTGGTGAAATGCTCAGTAGGATGAAGCTGCAAATCAAACACACTGTGAGTCACTGAAGGTAAAGCCATCTCCTTGGTGAGCTGCAACATCCAAACTGACGTGCTTGCCCTGCCAGTTTAGCTAACTAGCTACGATTTTTAGCACACAGGCTCCAAAAACACTCCTTAACTCTGGATATGTCCTGCCCTCCGCACTCTTTATACCCACAGTTCCAACTTTTTTTCAGCCCTGGGGCTTGGATTTCTTGCTTAGCCGGATAACTCGCCGGATTTAAGGTCCCCCGGTTTAAATGCACTTCTTTGTTCACTTACATTTAGCCCAAACTACCTTAAATCCGACAAGTTATCCGGCTAAGCAAGAAATCCTACTTCATGATACAGACCCATGGACTTGGGTCATGCCCTTTCACCAAACCCCTTCCTCCCTAGAAACGCACACATGGTGTACGCTAAGCACGATGCGTAATTATGAGCAATAATAAGCTGAAGCGTGTGAATGCCGTGGCATTAGCTGCAACAGTCGTTGACTCCCTTACTGCACCCCCCGCGCCCCCCCACCCGCACACTGACAAACACAAACATTAAAATGAATCACGGAGAGGGAGCTCTGTCAAGATTTCTTCAGCTCAGAATAAATCTCAGCACAGGCTCCCACATTGGTATGAATTCATTAAATGAGATTAGGAGAACCTGCATTGGCAGACGTGACTTCCAGTTACAGACTGTGTGCTCAACAGATCACGGGGGGCAATATTACTGAGCCCATCAATATCAGGTGACTCTGACTGAAGTACTGAAGAGTTTTAGTCAGTGAGCTCTGTAACTTTTATGTCGTAAACTAATAGAAAGTACTATGCATGAGTTAGTGTTAACTCCTCCCATAGCAATGCTATGCTAAGTAGCTATGCTAACGGATTTGGTTTACAAAGGGTAGCTCACCCTCAAATTAATAATGTGCATCCTCAGTTGGAGGTCAACCAGCCCATGACTGTGACATGGCTGGCAAGGTTGTCCCCCCCCCCCCCCACTAATTTCACATGCCCCTTTGTGTTTCTGTTCTGGGCTGGGCAGAACTACATATGCTAACTAGCTATGCTAAATAGCTATGCTAAGTGAAAATAATGTCGGTCGAACTTTTGTTCTTCTGTGCCTTTCATATGCCTTTTCAAATCTAAGCTTTTCATCTCTCATTTTCTCGGAGGGAAAAAAGATGAATATTATTAATGTACCTTATGATAAACGAAATCACACACACAACTGGCAATCCCCCTCAAATCTCTGCTATTGTTTAGCATCTTAGGAAATTCCCCGACTGCTAACTCTTTGTGCCGTTCACAGCGGCAGTCGGCGCTAAATCATCATCCTTGCTGCATGGAAATGTCGCATTCATCGCCCCGAGGCCAGTGTGCGGCGGGCCGCAGCCTTGCCCTCGTGTTCGGCACGGGAGCTGGGCGGCTCGCGGAACAACGGGAGTAGGTGATGTCATCCCGTCCAAATGAATGGCGCAGAGGGGACGGCGCTGAAAGCAGAGCGCTCTCTCCCGGCGCTCTGCCATTACCTTTTGTCTGTGTGATATAGCAGTAATCCATCACAGGATCGTGGAAGATTATCATGCCTTTTAAGGAGGCTGAGTCTCGCTGTGGAAAGTCCCTCAGCTACAGCGGCTAATGGCGGCTAGGAGGGAAGGCAGTGTTGCCGGTTGCGACCGCCGCGCGTTTGAATTGATACCCGGCGGGTTTGCAGGCCTCCCAGTAGGTTTGCAGGCCTCCCATTGGGTTTGCAGGCCTCCCAGCATGCATATCCCTGTGGCACTTAGTATTCTTACATAATTAATGCTGGGCCTCAGCTGGAGAGCGGAAAAAAATGAGTGTGGATTCATCGGGGGGGGGGGGTTGGTCATTGTCAGGTGCATGCAGGCACACACACACACACACACACACATACACACGCACAGAATCTGACAAGCATACACAAAAACCAATTCATCCAGATGACACACACGAACCACAGAGTTACATGAGCGCATACAGAAACCCAGTTCACACACAGATACACTGTGTCTTGTTTAAAAAAAAAAAAAAAAAAACAGGAATGCTTGATGCTTGTAAGACAAGCCGTGACTAATTTACAGTTTGTGACTCCAGCACCGTGCTCCAGCTGAAAGGTACAGAGCGGCTTTTGTCGGGATGACTGGCCGGTGAAAGCGCAACCCGTTTGAAGAGCAGAGTGTAACCTGAGTGGTCTCTGGGCAGGAGCGTGCTAAGATGCGTCAGCGGCAAGGAAAACGGGCCCCCCCCCCCCCCCCCCCCAATCTGTGTGTGGCGTAATGGGAGCAAGGGCTCTGACAAGTGGAAAAAAAAATCCCAAACTTGTCGACGGCAGTGGCCTGGTTGCAACGTCGTTCTGAGACACAAAGGGACATTTGTGCGAATGCCAGTCCTTCTAAGTGCCAGTCAATCAAGCAGACAAGGTTGGGTTTATGAGTTAAAATATCTGATAAGTTGTTTATTTCTGTAGTGAATTAATTTCTTTACTCTGCACTGCAGTTTACAGAAAGTAGTGACAAAATATAAATAACAAAATTCAACAGTGTTTCTTAACTCTTTTTTTGTTTTTAATTAAAAATCTCAGTTTAAATTGGTGAAATGTTCATCATCTTTAAGCCTTGTCCATTCTCTCGTTTGCGCTCTCCAAAAACGATGGGACATTAAACAACGTACGACAACTTTGATAACATATGGGTAATATTATTTACAACACTTGCCTTTTGGCAAACAATGCTTGGAGCTTATTGGAAATTGACTTCCAAATGTAGAATGCAACAAAAGAAAAATACAATTATGTTGTACAAAATCCAAAAAATACTATTAAAAACCCTTATTATAAATGGTAGCACTATACATTTATAAACTCCAAATGCTGACATTTTACATATAAGTACAAATTTGTAATTATTTGAAAATTCTGTTGAGGTAGTGACCTCTTAAGTCAGTTATTATAATGTTAAAATATTGAATAAACATTACACGCATTCTATATACAATACAGCAAATCTTTACTTTTTATTTCATTAAAATCGTATTCCTTTGGTAAACATCACTGTCAGAAATGTGCAGTCTTCAAAGTGTCAGTTTCAACTTTATTTTACATTCACATTTTTGCATCTTTTTTGGATTTAATCTGGTAAATAATACAAAAAGGGATAATACAGTTTTAAAAGCTTTTTAATGACATTCATTCGTGCTATAGGACTTGTAGCATTTCACGTTAAAAGCCTAGTGGTGATATCAACTAGACTTTTACTTTGTAAGCTACCATTTCCCCATATTGTGATACTATGTCGGAACGAAATGGACAAACGGAACAGAATCAAAATTGTCGTCAAGATAATGCGGTGCAGGAGAGATACTCCATAAGAAACGAAATCCAGTGTTCACCCGGAGCAGTATATGTATGTAAACATCAGGAGTACCTCTGGGTCTTTATTTCTCTTATGTCTATTCTTAAAGTCGAGGCAACGGGAACTCTTGTATTGTTTTTGTTGCATTTTGGCAATGTAACTGGTAATCGTGACGTTTCGCCGCAACGCAGAGTTACAAAACAGAGAACCCTTTGTGTGAAGTGTGTTTTTCTCTCTCTTCTTCTTAACGAGTATCAAATGTCATGGCGTTCGGAGAATGAAACTGCGCTCTGGAGCGGAAAGGGGCAGTAATTAAAAAACACACACACACAACGTGGAAAGTAACAGGGCTGGCATCCAAATATCACAGACTGGAAACATTCCATATCTTTTTATAATGCCGAACTAAACTTTGGTTCTTATGTTAAGCAACAGGAAAATGTAAGCATCGCTTACTGTTAAGAAGTACTTACGGGAGTCCAACTGTTATACTCCCTCAAATTGTTTTCCGGAAAAAAACGTTACCCCCCTGAATAAAATACCACTTTTTTTTATTAACAAAACGTGATTATGAATTATGAATGAAGGTGCAAATAATGTACAGTCTAAAAAAACTGCGCACTATGGGGTAGAAATAAATGACGCGTTAATAGAAAATAAACAACTATACAGATAAAATATACATTTCACTGTAAAAAAAAAAACAAAATAGATTTTTTTTGGGAAAGTATGTTTCATCATTATGAATATGTATGAATGACAATCGTGAATCAGTTTGGACCGGGGAAAGCCGCAATAAAACAGTCATCTGAAAAAATATATCTTCAGTGCAATTGTTAAATTTAGACTTACATATTTTAGAATTTTTCTTTAGAATATTTTCAGTCTCTTACCACCCACTGCCCTCCCTCCCTTTAGCGGCCGTTGAGCTGGCTGGTCTTTGGAAAGCGGACAGTATTTTATTGTATGGGCATTATCCCCATTGGCACTGCATAGAGGGCATGTGTAAGCTCTCAGGATGGGACATACGACTCTTCCGTCGGGCGTCTTCAGCACATGGGATCCGTACACCTCCTCCGGCGCTCCGTTATTCCTACAGAAGACGCAGATCCTCGGCTCCTGCTTATTCCGCGGGCTCGCTTTGCGCATCTTCCGCTCCGCACCGAAAAGGTCGAATCCAGAGAGGCTCCCACCAAAGCCAGACTCCCTGTCTTGCAGGGGGAGGCCGGTGCTTTGGTTGTGAAAAGGGCTGAAAATGGAAAAGCGTTCCTTCAAGTCAAGGATGGAGGTAGGCGGAGGGCTGACGGAGGGACAGCAACAGTCCAAGTGTCCGCCTTCACCTACGCCGCCGATTACGCAGGGACATGCCGGGGAATCGTCCAAGCCTAGAGTTGCTTTCAGGGACTCCGTGATGGAGTTGGGACTCTGCGGCATGCTGTTCTTGTTATTTTTCGTGACCAGTGTCGACAGACCCAAGTAGTCGTTCCAGAAATTAAAGGTGTAGTCATACGAGGTACGAGCGTTCAAATAGTTGTGATTTATGAAATCCATGCTTCTCTCCTCTTTCGCAAAAACACAAATAGATTCCGCCAGATCTTTTCTTTTTGTCAGTCGGTGGAGTTTAATTTGTGTATAGGAAGGGATGAAGCGCAGGTTTCCAGTGATTCCTTGTGTCTAAACGTCTGGTCAGAAGCCTGCTGTTTTTAAGCCCCCCTTAGAATGAAAGAGCAGGAGGAGGGCGGGGCTCTTTATTTTTTATTTTTTTTAAACCCAAGTTTATGATCAGGTTGAAAGCACATTTCTGGGTGCCGTGGTTGCCAGACATGGTTAATGCAACCAGAGTGGGCTGCTTCTGGTACCCGTCGATTTGTGGCATAGAGAAAAATGCGTTCAGCTAAATTGTTATATAACGCATATGCAAATAATATAACTGTTACTAATCGCATATTGCTGGATTTATGTACTGGAAAACTTTTTACATTTCTGCTTTCCCAATCGAGTTATTTTTCGTAGCGAGAAGTTTTACTTTTATTTTACTTTCTTATTTTTTTTTTCAGTCTGTCCCCAACATGACTGCCCGTGTTTGAACTTTGGGGTGAGGATGCGTTAGTTTTAAATCCAGCGCTGACTCTGGCAACCGCGCTGTCATCGAAATCCGTTTAGGCTGCGCGGTTCCCACTTCCCAGTGCGACTAAAGCGGGCAAGGAAACAGCGCGTGATGGTGTCTTCTCGTCATACAGAAAGCAATAACAAAATGAAAATGGTTCCGTTTTATATGAAATAAAGCGAAACTCTTTAGGGTCACCTGTTATAAGCCTTCGAAATGTAATTCATAGAAACATTATATGCTTTTAAAAGTGGAGAATATTATTTTGCTAACCTATGTATTACTCAAGATCACTGTTTAAGTAAAAAATACATAAAAAAAACTCTAGATCTGAATTTCTCTATGACTGTCAGAACCAGATAACTTGGGAGGTCTTTGCTTTGAACTAAATGCATAGAAATATGCCTGGTTTGGTTCAGATGGTTTACGTAGCTAAGAAATTAGAGGCTTTCCGTGAGATTTACTGCATGTGCCCGGAGCGCCCCATTAACTACGCTAAGAGAAAGAGTTTATCATCGCAAATGAGCGGCGAAGCATATGACAGGAGCCTCGCCTTCTTCCGTGGCTCTGGGGGGCTTTCGGGGGTGTATGTCGGCTTATATTTTTATTTTTATCATCTATTGAAACTCCCGCTGAATGTCGCGGCTGACATGCAATCGTCTGTTTAAAGCAGTAATGGCAAAAATAACCGGTTACTCAGAGTTATCCATTAACAGTCAGTGGCCTCTTCTAATTTAAACTTTATTTGCGGTTCCCCTAAGCTAAATTATTAACATGACGCTGGCACAGGTCACTGCTATCGCTGAAGCCATATCCATCGAGGTGTTTTCATTTTCATTCCCAGCTGACACGAAGCATTCTGCAAGCATAAACGAAAGACATTATAATCTTTGTTTTAATCCACTTACGCATCTAATTCGACTCGTGCATGATCATATTTTAGCAGCTGTCGCAATATTTCTGCGACGAGCTATTTAGTGCTAAATACTGTGTGCGAGTTATATCTGTCGATGTACTAAGCTGCTGCTGGCTCTTAATGTGGTGCCGCTCCGGCTCTGGCATCCAGTGAATAGGCTTTTGCCATGGGAGCGCATTGTTGTACGAGCTCAATACTGAATAACTAACGGCGAGCTGGCTTGTTTTTTTAGAAGCATGAGGATCCATAATGATTGGACTGGCTGAAGGAAACGGGAGACCTTTGCACGCTGCATGCATGCATTTCTTTTCTGTTTTTTTTTCCTTTCCCCTTTTTTCGGGGGTGGGGGGTTGGTGAATTTATGCCTTTGAGGGCTGGGCAGAGGCTGTCAGTTGAGCCAGCTAAGCGGCCGCTAATTCCCGTTAGCGGATCCTGGCGGGACTGGTGGGAGTTGCGGTGCTCCGCCACTGGGTGTCTGTGTGTGCTAACTGGAAACCAGGTAGCCCTGTTACATTAAGGCTCGTGTTGTTTCAGCTGCTCTGTGACGTAACAATCGTCCGTGTGCTGAAGCCCTTCATTTCCTTGTATTTTTTTTTTTTTGGTTGCTATAAATGTCTTTGCGGGAGTGATGTGTGGTTTTTTTCACCAACGGTTAGCAGCGTGAAAGTGTAGCTGTTTTATCTTGGAATCTGACGAGGACGAGGTGAAATGCGCCTTAAAGGCCCTGAATAAAATTGCTCAGAGGGCTACTTGCGCTCCTGGCCTGTGAAAGAGAAGGCGACCAGATGATCAGGAATGTTGATGGCGGAAGAGAGACAGAGGGACTTTTGTTTTGTAATGCGTAGAGGTGGGATTGTGGCATGCCACACAGGATGGAAGCGATTGTACTTACTGTGGCACTATGCCCGTGGTCGCCAGTGCTGACTTGACAAAGTAAGCTTACACAGTATTCTGAGGGGTATTCTGAGGGAGATTGTGTTTTGCAGGGTCACAGTGGGCCCAGAGTCTATCCCAGGAGGCGCAGGAAACAAAGTAGGGGATATCTTTCGTGGGACACCCGTCACCGCAGGTCACACAGTGTCACCCACGCACAATCACATACTGAGAGCAATTTTGAGACACAGAGTCACGTATTCGGACTGTGGGAGGACACTGGAGTACCTGGAGGAAAGCATATCAACAGGAAACTACATGTAATTCCATTAGCGTGGCTACAGAGCGAGAATTGGCGCCCAAATCGCAGGAGGTGTGACACTGGAAAGAAGCGCTGCTTCACCTTTCTGTTTAACATGGAGATGAAGTCCTTTTGAAGGCTTTCGTCCTTCATATGAACGTAATGTACAACCCAAATAGACTAAATGTTAAATATCTATTAAAAACAAAGGTTTGAATTAAAAAGACAAGCCACTTGTCAGATTTTTCTGACTTCACCATCATATGTGCAGAAATAGCAGTAACATGTCACTAATTGTGTTGGGTGCCCGGATATTTTCTCACATACTTGAACGCTGCTGGAAGGAGCTTCTGTTGAACGTCAAGCCAGTGTATTCATCCGAGCCTCCTCTGGGCAATAGCCCATTATTGATGCGCACAGACAGCAATCTATCGATCGGCCAAAATGTTGCATCGATCGGTGTCAGCTTGTCTTTCCACATCAACAGGCCTGGCAGACGAAGTCCGCATTGTTCTCTGTGAGGCCTTTCACTGTGCCTTTCAAGCGTCCGCCTGAACATCAGCCATGTCAGACAATCTTTTTAAGAGACACTTTTTTGTTATGAACTTTTCATCACGGACATCAAAGAGGGGGGAGCGGGGAGAGCCTGACAGCCGGGGGGGGGGGGGGTACATCCGTGAGGCAGCGTTATGCGATGGCTGCTTTGTACTTTAACGCATACGCATGCTCCATCACATAGGCGCGTCCGTCCAGCAAAGCCAGAGGCAGATTCTAGAAGATGACTGACGGGGATGGATCTGGGTGACAGGTGGACAATGAATCAATCTTCTAGATCTGCTAGATAAGAGTCAAGAATACATAATCGAGGTGAATACAATCGGTATGCAAATGTAGATGCTACTGACTATAGAAGTTTACAAAGGCGACGTCGGGAACAACGGAAGACAATTAATGAATTAGCTTTGTGTCGGCTTTGAGTTGACATCAGCTTTTGCGGAAGGTTGGCGGGCGTTGCTGCGGCTTGGTATGTTCGTACGTACGAGACCCACCAAAATGTGCATCTCCTTGGTGTGAATGGGCAGTTTGTGTAAAGAAATCTACCAAAGCTTAACTGGTAAGGCGTTTGAGCGTGGTTAGGAATGCTAACGCGAGACTAAGGCATACCTTCTTTATTGCTTCAAAGGGCTTGTATGAACCAGAGTCAGCTCAGTGCCACAGGCAGATTGACTTGAAGAACAATTGCTCTAACAAACATCCCCGATTTGGCTAAACCCTGTGCCTCATGTGCTATAGCCTGGTTCAAAGGGCTTGGTTTAAATGTTTCATTGGACTCTAACATGTCTGAAATGTATATTTTTTGGATGCAGTTGTGCAGCACATGGTTATTGCCTAAATATTTCATGGAGCAAATTAGTGTTGGTGAATCAAAAGGGCTTTTGAAGTTCAGTAAACCTCACAAGTCAGAGCAGCCTGCATGATAAAATAAACAATTGGAAACTTGCACGCGTGTGTATTTGTGTGTGTAATAATGAAGGCTCTGTCATTATCGCAGGTTGGTGTTTTGATTACACGTGCTTCTGCTCTCCCAGCTCTCAGCTGCCGCGCATTAATCAGGCATCTTTAGCCGAGGGGGTGTCACACGCAACGGGGGCGTCTCCTGTAATCGATATTCTGTCCCCGTCTCGTCAGCGTACCCTGCCAGAGTCACTGCTTTGGTGGCCGTCATCCCCAACACCTGGGATTCTGTGTTTGCTTTTTTATTTTTATTTCTCTTTTCCAGAGATTCAGGGTCATGAGACCGGGGCACTCGGTATGGGTGTGTTTCTTGTCGTAAGGAAACGACGAAGCCGAGCTTATCGAAAGCAGACAGCATGTTCACACTGAAGCCGCTTGGCTTAAATGCACTTGTGGGCATGTAGCCAGTCCTCCACTGAGATTTATCTGAATTGACAGACTTCTGTTTAGTTGCAATTACTGGCAACCCGCCTTAGCATTAAAACACCCACATATAAGTGCTCACATTAGCTCATGTATGCATCTTTCCTAATCTCTTATCCATTACAGGCTTGTGGTGAGCCTGGGTCTGGTCCCAGGAAGCTTAGGGCATGAAGCAGGGGGCATCCCGGACTGGATGCCAGTCCATCACAGGGGACACTCTCATACACACAATAACACTCTGTGGGTAATTTGGAAACACTAATACTCTGAACCATGAGTTTGGATTATGGGTGGAAACTGAAATCCCTTCCCTAAAACTGCGAGAAAATACACATAGTCAGAGGTGATGTGAATTAATACATATTTTAAAAAATATATCGATTTTCTTGTTACCTTTTTGAATAGAACATATATCCAGCGTCAATTTTTACTGGTTTGGTCCCCTTTATAGACGTTCTGTGTGGCTTTATAAACAATGTGGTGTCTTGTTTGATCTTGCTAGTTAACGCACAGTGATGCTCCGCGTTTTGTCACTTAGCGAGACTCGGGGGGGGGGCAGGTGACACATGCAATCGCAGTGAAAGTGTTTCACTTCAGTCAATATGTGCCATGAAAAAAAAATAAATAAATCAATTAAAAACTTCCTCCACTTGTTCCATATGAATGCTTTTAATAACTGTGTTATTTGTCTTAATCTGAGTGCTACATCTGCCTGCTGCTTGGCAAAGAAACATTGCGTTTTTTCATGTGCTATTATTATAAATGTTTTTCCTATATAGTGTGACAGTGTGCCCTGGCATCCTGGGGTACCTGCAGTCCGGTGCCCTCTGATTTCCAGGACGGGCATTAGGGTAGAGCTGGGGAACCTGATCCATGGAGGGCCGGTGCGGGTTTTTGGGATGATCCCTCAATCAGCCAATAACAAAGCAGTGGTTCTCAACTCAAGTCCTGGGGACCCACTGTTATTGGCTGATTGAGAGGTCATCCCAAAAACCCAGACCGGCCCTCCGTGGATCAGGAGCACCACTCCTGCACCAGGGTCACCATTGCCTTGTACTGGATAAGCAGTTTTAGAAGATGAATAGATGGATGGATGGATGGATGGATGACCTGATTTTGCCAAACCAGCTTAGCTTTTGCTATATATGTCTGTATTTATTAATGCATCAAAGATATTAATAAAGCTATATGTTTACATAAACAGTTAGGGTTTAGCACATCTGATGAACTTCCACCGCAGATACCTGTCGTTATTCTCAGAGCTTTAAGTTTGGGTGATGCTTTTCTTTATCCTCCTGCCTCATTTTACTGCAGGAGTTCAGGTTAACTGCCTTCCCTCAGAAACGACTGAACAGGCTCTCTCACGACTCGAGCCGGTAGCCTTCAGGTCAGAAGATCACGTCCCTGAAGCCACGGATGATCTGACGATGTCGTCTGCTGTGGCATACTGTATATAGGTAGATCTAGCAGATCCAGCAGACTCAGGTCAAGAGCACTTGTGTGTTATACATCTATCCAAGGTGACTCAAGGTCTTGTCTTTCCTCTTTTCAAAACAATTTTTTCTGGGTATCTTGACAAATGCCCTTCAAGAATAAAAGCCAAAATTTTCTAGCGTGAACCAAGTCTTAATACAAGCGGGGCAGCTCCCTCAGGGAGATGGAGATAAATGTTTCTGTCAATAACAGCACGTCCTGCTAAGAAACCAACAAGCCCGTGCAGAGATGTAGCGATTTGCCACTTCACTCGCACACTCATTCATTATCTCCCTCTCGTAAAAATGCCGTTAGACACCCTCGTCAAAGTAGCCTAAAGCAGGTGGACATAACTTTCACGAACGTAGTCGCTTTAGAAATTACAACAAATAACTACAAAATCAGAATCAGCTTAGTACACAGACAATAAATGACTGTGTACAAACAATAAATTACACAATACAAATTAAAAACAAGTAAAAATTGTTACTAAATGACTTCTGAAATGCTCAAAGAAATGGGATACCTGTACTAAAAAAATGATACATTCAAGGTAAACACCATAAAGATAACGTCATTATGGCCAGAGCATAAGCGAATGACTGGTGTTTGCTTTAATAAGCTTTATGAGAGGGCTGATTCTTATGATGGTCTGAGTTATTGGTTAGCAGTTAACTTTGGGGCAACATTTCGTGTTTGTTGCCGAGCCATTATTTCAGTTTGATCCCTGGTTTGGATTTTATTTCCATTAGTGCCACGATTATTATTTTAAAATATTATTGCAGCATTCCCGTGCAGCGGACTCCGACGACTCTTTACAAGCTGGGTTCCTGGGCTCCTTTCGTTTCTTTTCTTTTCCGATCGGCTTATTTTCCATACGTCCCCATCACTGTCACTGCTTCCATTAGCCCTAAATTACTTTTTACGACATATAAGGAAACAACGATAGCGAGGCGCGCAGTATAATGCCGCTAAATGACTGTAACATACGCCGCTATACCGCTGCTCGCCCTCTGCGGTTAACTTGGCGGCTTCGGGGGCGCTTTGCGGCCGCGTTCCACTTCACTTTATGCGCCTTGCGTTGAATGAAGCTATTTTAGTGGCTCTTGAGATTTTCCAAATAAGATGGAATGGGGGAGGGAGTGTAACAATCTGCCTATTTTAAGGTTAAACCAATCCTTATGTAAAAGCAAGTGCCAAGTGTTTTACTGTATATGAAATATTTTAGTAGCCTACTTTGGCAGCTGTGTTGTCAAATTTTGATTACTCGTCCTTTATGGGTTTTCCAGCATTATATTACCTGTCGTTAGTCAACACTATACCTAGAAATTAAACTGGGAAATTCTTTGTAACATTATTTTACTAAACAAACTGGTGAGGCATATTTTAATTGGATGCAAAAACACTTAACAGAGCAACGGAAGTTCTTTAAATTGGGAGGTGTTTGTTGCACCTAAATATCTACTTCAAACAACATACCTGGCCCCCAGATGCATTATTTAGGGGGCCTCGCAGGCAGACGAAAAGTTGCTTAAAGGTTTTCCAAATCGTGATCGCCACGAAACCTGGTGTAGCCGAGAAGCTAATGAACCTTTTCTTGTCACCATATTTCCTTGGGATTTTTGTCTTATAATAGCTTTTTTAATTACCGTGGTTACCACCCCCCCCCCCCCCCCCCCCCCCACCC
>JAODJW010000015.1:1185423-1205792 GCA_026777045.1 Hyperopisus bebe | reverse complement strand
GGGGGGGGGGGGGGGCCACGTGCCATCTGTATGCTGCCATCGCAAACCCCCAACAACTGCATTAATTGCATCGTATAAATGAGCACGTGTGTCTATCTTCACAGGAAGGTCTGTTGGTCATTCAGCTTTATTGTTGTGGCTTTGACCCTGCATGACCCCCACCCCCACGCTGATCCCCATGTTACAGCCACATACCACTCATAGGATGTGTCATTGTCATTGTCGGCAGCTGAGACCTTTTTTTGGTGGAGGTGCAGCTTTTATAAGAAGAGGTCAAGGTGTCTAAAGACCTAAACACAGCCTCATGAATGATCAGATCGGAGGCTAATCCAAGGCTTTGTTCCATATTCAAATTCAGTGAATAAAGTGCTATTAAAGAACATCCGAAACCTCTTTAAGAAGATTACAAGGCCTTTTTGTCATCAAATAAACCAGAGTTATGGAATCCAAATTGCATTATATTAGAGCATTCTCCATCATCAGAAATTAGTGTATGCTTTCTATATTGATCCATTTTTCAAAATAATTGACATTTAACATGATTTCTAATTTTCAGAGATTTTTTTAACTTATGTTCCGAAATGCATTATTGCCGCCTCTAGCTATGCTCTAGCTGCTGTCTTGCATACATGTATAGCATCCTGCCTTCCTTGAGTTTTGAATATATCAGTATTTGTGTAACAATGGCATCCTTGTGTGACCACTACTTGCTCCCTTGTGCTTTGTTACTGTTCATTATTGTATGTATGTATGTGACTATGTCAATGCATTATCGGAAGCTGCCGCAGAATCGTTTCGCACTAGTGTAACCACACTTACAATAAAATATTGAAGAAGATGTCAGTGTGTCAGACTCTTCATACCACTTTTCTTGATGACAGCAGGTCAGGTCGGACCCCCCTCCCTCCCTCCCTCAGGCCATAACCACCAGCATGTTCTGGGGGAATCCTTCAAGGTTTCCAAGCCAGAGAGAGAGAGAGAGAGCCCTCCAGCATGTCTGGGGTCTACAGCCAGTGGGACCTGCCAGGAATCCACCAGGTGACATCCTGAAGATCCCCGGAACACCTCAGCTGGCTGCTCCTGGTCAGAAGAAGCAGCAGTCTTATTCTGAGGTCCCTCTGGATCTCTGAACTCCTCTGTCACTTCAGACACTTGCACTCACATTCTAGTTCTTTCCACCATTATGCTCAACTCACCATACCCTCAAAGCTGCAGAAACCAAACCAATACAGCTGCCAATCTTACATTCTCTCTTCCCACAGCTCGTGCACAATATCCGTCCATTTTCCAAACCGTGGTCATAGGGGGTCCAGAGACTATCCCAAAGGCTACAGGCACAAGGCAGGGAACAACCCAGGACGGGGGGCCAGCCCATCGCAGGGCACACTCACACACCAGTCACACCTATGGGCAATTTAGTAACTCCAATTAGCCTCAGCATGTCTTCGGGGGGAAACTGAAGCACCCGGGGGAAACCCAACGACGACACGGGGAGAACACGCAAACTCCACACACATGTGACCCAGGCGGTGACTCGAACCCGGGTCCCAGAGGTGTGAGGCAACAGTGCTAACCACTGCACCACCATGCCGCCCAGCATAGCGTCCTGAGGTACTTAAACTCCTCCACTAAATACCTGCTCTTCCACTGACTGAATGGAGTAGTCGACTCTTCTCTGAGAGAGCGCCATGTCCTCAGGTTTGGATATGCTGGTTCTCACGCTCAGCGTGCTGGTTTGGCAAAGATTTAGCTGGTTAAGCAAGCCAGGTGCTGAAAGTGATCTATACAGGTTGACGATGGATTATTCTGATAACCGGTCCGACAGAAGTCATTTGCTAAAGTAGTTGCTGTGTTTACACGGTCTGGTTCTTTCCAGCACAAAGCCTGGTGAGCTCAGGCAGAACATCTCTGAAGGTCTGCAAGTGGTAGCATTCAGTGTGAGGAATCACACTCATCTGAAAAGGCAGCAAAACCTTTAAAAAGTTGTGTCTGGGGACCTTTATGCAGGTTTCACGTTTGTTTAAATCTCTACAAAGTTATTGCTATTTGGAGTTTGCCGAGTTAACCGATGCAAGACAATCACTTATTTTTAATAAATTCATAAACTGATTCGCTTGCACCAGCGAGCAACAGGTTTCAGAATCGTGTGGCACAGATAAATCGCTTAACCGACTTAATTTTAAAAAAAATCAGCTTGTGGGTTTGTTGTTTTTCACTTGCAGGGGAGAAAACTCATCTGCAATGATTTTATTTTCCGGGGTTGTTCCTCTTAACCAAGATGAAGTACAGTATTGAGACAAGAATGGCAGCAGAACGCTAGGGATGTAATGCTTTCTGAGATTTTCGCTTTGCTCAGAGCACTGAATGCTGAGAATTATCTAAAGCTGGAGTAGCGATTTTCTTTCCACTTGTTTGCAGCTTATTTGTCTCAGCATCACTGGTGTGATGTGCATTTTGATGCATCACCCAAATTTAAGAGGAAGCACACGCAGCTGTAACGTCACATTGGAGAGACTGTTAACAGTAGGGCGTTAGATAGGCCTGAGGGGTCAAGGGTCGGTTCCCATCAACCCCCACGCCCAGCTCCCCCTGTGGTACACAGACAGATTCCCGTCTCCATGCGATAACGGTGTGTGGTACTGCCGCCCTCTCCGTGCTCTGAGACTTCTGCACACACAAATCTCTTCTGTCTTTCAGCTTCATGCCAGATTTCATTCTATGCCCACGGTACATCTCAAATGAATTTATTTATGTATATCTGTGTTTGTTTATTCGCTTTGGTCTGACCATATGAAAATGCACTTCTGCCTTGGTTTATTATTATTCAGTTCTCTATCATGGGGCCAAAGAAATATATACACAACAAAGGTGAGCTGGGTATAAATCAAGTACTGGATAGTAAAAGTTATCCTATTTAAGCTAACTGGCGCAGTAGTAATAATGGAGAGTGTTTGTTTTATATCGTAAAGACAGTTTGATTTTAGCATCCTTCATGATCCTGTTGGAGCTGTTTTTTTTGCTCTGAGACATTTGACAGGGACGCTGGTGACAGCTGAGGGGACATGTGTTCATCAGGGGTGTGACAAAGCCTCGTGACAGTGTCTAGGCGGACACTCATGGTGCATATGACATCATAATAAATAGCGAAGTGTTATTTGCTTAATGTATCTTTCACAGTAGACATAAAACGGGATAAGTATATTAATAATGACGATAATGATATATATTTATTTCATTTTGCCTAATCATCCTAATTGCATAAATGTCTTAATGGCAATCAAGCCCTACAAGAACAATTTTATTGGCAAGTCCAGAAAAGTAGTGGACACAATGTCTTAAAAGTGACACAGTGTTGATTAATTGACAGCGAAAGCTGTGTCTCGAAATGCTGGCGTCGTCTCAAGGAAAATTTTGGTCTTGCCACAGACAGACTTTATATTAATTTCAGATATTCCCTGTGGTACAACACGGAATATGAATGCATATATATTAGTTAACTAGTGTAACTGCAGCAAAACACTTTTCCCCTCTCAGAATATGGAAAATTAGCAGCTCTCGGGATTAAGTATAATTAGATTTGCCTTAAAAAAAGCATCTTTGGCTGCGAATGCTATATTCACTATTCATGCACTGCGATGTGTCTCCCCACCAAGCTGGTCTAATGATCCTGTCCTCCTGGCTCTCTGCCTCGGCCGTGTGCTTCCCAAAGTCGGTCGGGTCTCACAGAGTAGGTGAGAAGGTCACCAGGTCACAGATCTCAATCCTCGTTAATGTCAGTGGGCCGGATTCGCCTGGAATCCTTCTTGGTATAACGAAGGGAGGAACGGTGGGAGGAACCGGCCCCCGACAGGTTTAAATTAACGAGGAAATACAGGAAGCCCCCTGTTAACATTGCGCCATTCCGTGGCAGGTAACTGGGCAAGCTTTTCCATTACAGGCTCAAAACAAACCTGCCATTGAAAACAGAGCCAGTCAAAGCCTCCATTCTTGGCCTGAGTGAAAAGCAGAAAATATAGCAGAATATTAAACATGACAGACATGCAGAGTAATCGGGTTTACGGTGGGGGCCATTTTATTACGAAACTCATGTCGCCACCTGTACATCCGTCTGCTCATCATCTATATGATTTTACAATTTAAGGCTGCAAATTTTATCTTACTGGGAAGAATTAATGGGTGTTTGGATAGATATATAAGGGTTATAGCAAGTAACAGCCAACTCACACTCAGACACACACATGTTATTACCCCGGATCCCTGTGTGTCCCCCCAAGATAACGTTTGTGAAAGGGGGGTATGGAGTTCAAATGCTGGAATTCAAATGCTCTCTCAAATGGGGGAACCTTCTAGAATAGAAGCGCCTGTTCGATTTTAAACTTTCTCCTTACGTTTTCTTCTGTTTACTCTACGACAAAAAAGTTAGTTCTTCCCACGTAATGTAAAGCTCTTTTTCAAATTTCACACAACTGGGTAAAGAATAAAAAAGAATGGGAAAATGGTGACATGGCTATCATTCAAAAACCATTTATTGATCCACATAAACCTAACATGGCTTGGACTCGGGGGTCTTTTATCAGTGAAAACTTTGCTCAAGGTGACCCGAGAGTTCCTAGTGAAACGCAGAGGCGTAATTCATCAGTTTCCTTGAGTTTATTATGTATTGTGAAGCAGGCGTGCCGGTCAGTGGTGGGGTAGTCAGTCACTAGACGAGCGACAGCACCGGACAAAAAGACTGCAGCTGCATTTTAATAAGGTGCATAATAATGGAAAATCAATTTGCATGTATATCACATTTATTCTTCTGTTTTTGCCACATTCAGACACAGCCTTCCAATTTGGTATTATCTTAACTCGAGCTCCACTGACAATTACACAAACAGATGGTGAAAAGTTCACGCGTAGGCCAGCCTGCTTGCAACAAATCTAAATTACCCACAAACACAGACCTCAGTCCCTCTCGGGCACCAATATGTCTTCTCGGCTAACCTCACAGCGCAGTGTTTCCACCTCCAGGCCGCCCCAAAGGTCAGCCTTGCACTGTTTTTTTTCTTTTTTGTGTTCCTTGAACGTACATCAGCAATTTGTGAGCGCTGACTGATTCAGATTTGTGGAGGGTGACTGAGACCGGTAAGCCCCTGGAAATATCATGCAGGGTAATTGGTAACTGGCGCTACGGCTGCAGGAAGCCTGATTCGGGGGGGCGGGGGGTGGTTTAATAGGGTCACTGGCAGCTGTCCACTCTATACCTGTTTATCAATACCCTGGAGGCAGGGTTGCGATTCAGTGCGGAGATCGAGCGGCGTGAATGGAATCCGATGAGGTCTGAGTTTTGCCGCCTCTCCATCCAGCTTCCCTGGGAGGCCCCGCTAGGCTGGGCGCCTTTGAAAGGTCCCTCTCTCAGCGTACCAGAAGGGACGCTGGATATGAAAGGGAAGTCATATAAACACCAGCTCCGAGAGGGAGAAGGCTGATACCGTCTTGATCAAATCCATTCCCGTGGCTCAGATGAACCTGCCTCCATCTCCGCACGCGCACAGCGATGGGGAGCTTTCTACACACAGGACGACTGGACGAGGTATGTCGGGGGGGGTGGCATGTGACCAGTGAATCTAAAATCACCAGCTGTGAATGCTTCTCTGATGCGAGACTGCAGTGCGGAATCGGGAATAAAGAGAAATGTGAGAATCACACCTGGTCCCTAGTATAACACACCTCTGCATCTGAAAAGGTAGCGGGAGGCTGCACTAGTCCCTAGTATAACACACCTCTGCATCTGCTGCACAGGCTATGAATCGCATGCTTTACAAGGATCCATCTGGCATCAGCATAAAAAAGCCGATCCAGGACTGAAATATTAAATACAAACACTGAATATGAAGTGCACGCTCGATATATTTTATTTGGAACAGAAAAATATAGTCATATTTTTTTTTTCTAAAATGAAGATAAAGTCTATTCATTATTTTGAGAGGATTGGATTTCAGATTGTAAATTATTAGTGCTATCGCTCATTTTGAACAGACCGGTCCCATTTTAAAGACCATAAGTGACACTGTTGGATATCAGTGGAAGAAAATGATAAATAATTCTAGGAAAAATACCATTGAAACAATATTGTTCAGAAGTTTCATTGTGGTTATTTCTCTGGAATAAACGCCTTTAGTTGCTTGCAGTATTCATAGGTCATGGGTTACTTCAGTAGGTCATGGGTCACTTCACAAGTTCCTTAGACGTAATATTCAGCGATGATGTTTGTGGAAAAGTTTGCACGTTTGACACCAATGAAAGTCACCGCTTCGACGATAAGCCCATTGAGAAGCACAACACACACAACACTAAGTTTACTTAACATATTTACATGCCGAGAAATTCCAGGAGTCACGAGTGGTATTTGCGTATTTAGTTCATCCAAATGCTACACGCATTCCAAGCCGTGACAGGCCAGGGCTTAGCTTAATTCCAGAGGGTGTGTTTCCAGATGGAGTCTCCACACAGTAAGACAAGCCAACGTTTCACAGATGCACTCAAAACCAGGCACTCAAACAAATATGCTCCAAAATAAGACAATGTTAAAAATTCACCGTAAACCACGAACGGCAGATTCTCAGTCGTACATGTGTCAGTATTTGATATATACATTCCATTCCCCTCTGTAAGAGCAATGTTTACTCTATTTTCAGGGATTTGCAAGGCACTGGAGAATCGTCAGGTTGGCCGTTAAGTTACTGGTATTGCAAAGCGGGGGCGTAAATGTGTCTTTTTGGGCTAATTTTATGAGTGCATTTTCACGCTTTCTTCTACCTAGTTTTCAAAGTGTCCCTGTTACAATGTCATCCAACGACACTGATAGCAAACTGCACAAGATGTGATATGCTGAGGGTAATTATGATGGTCAGATCAGTGTTCTTGGTACAGTACATCAATCACTGAGCACTTCCTACTGAGAAGTATCCCTCCACACCCCCGACACTCTGCCACACATTGGCTTCTAACTGAAAAACTGCAATATAGTAGCTCTTCCAGTGCCGTTACTGGTGCTATAGCCAATGATAACATTATCTGCCCTAAAGCACTACACATCCTATACCCTGCACAGCAGTGGGGATCACCAGTAGGGACTGGATAGTTAATCTCTAGGTGAATAAAAGAGTCAGTACCATAAGTATCCAATCAACACATGGGAGTTTTACTTATACTGAAATGTTCTGAGGGCAGAAGGAAAAATGATTGGTTCAGAGAGATACCCAATCAGATTGTAGAGGAAGTGAGTTCGAGCAACTCCAAGACATCTGATTGGTTGGTCCCGCCTTCATCTAGTTGCTCGGACCCACCTCCTCTACAGTCTGATTGGTTATCTCTCTAAACCAATCATTTTTCCTTCTTCCGTCAGAACATTTTAGTGTAAGAAAAACTCCCATGAGCATCCAATCACAGAAACACTTGTTGGTCTAAGTGCTGTGATGTCTGGCACAAGGTCATATGTGCAACCTGCCCTTATCCAGATCCTGTCTAGATTTTACTCAATACTGGCCGACCTTTTCCTGTGCTAGGAGGTAGCCGTCTGCATTCGATGTAGTTCATAGGGTGGAATCTGTTAACAACTGCTGTTTTGTCTCTATCAAGTAGTGTAACAGTTAAGGACGCAGTGTCACAACCTGAAAATGCCAGGAAAGACCCACCAGCGAGACCCTCAAGCAGGAGCTTAATCTGGATAGCTTCAGTAAGGTTTCCCGCTGTATGAAGGGATTGCAAACGTGTGTGTTGTGTTGGGAAAAGCATCCATCCATCCATCCATTTTCCAACTTATCCTACTGGATCACGGGGGGTCCGGAGCCTATCCCGGAAGCAATGGGCACGAGGCAGGGAACAACCCTGGATGGGAGGCCAGCCCATCGCAGGGCACACTCACACACCAGTCACTCACACATGCACACTTATGGGCAATTTAGGAACTCCAATCAGCCTCAGCATGTCTGTGGACTGTGGGGGGAAACCAGAGTACCTGGAGGAAACCCCACGACGACACGGGGAGAACATGCAGACTCCACACACTTGTGACCCAGGTCCCAGAGATGCAACAGTGCTAACCACTGCACCACCATGCCGCCCCCGGGAAACGCATCATGTAAGCAATTAAGTTTGAAAACAATCTTGCAAGATCCATTTGTATTTCAGGAATTTTCCTAGCCATGATTAAGAGGCATCCCATAATTCACTGCTCAGTGTTAAGGCCAATTAGTTTTCAGGTTTGGTGCAGGGTCGGTTTGTGACACAAAAAATAAAAAAAGACTTTCCACTTGCCAGTTCCTAACTGCCCGATTGGATTAAGCCGTACATGCGTGTATTTTATTTCGAAAACCACCTGTGGGTGTGCAAGGGCAAAATAATGAACAAAACTCTGAAAACTACCCTAAAGCGAAACAAAAATAAACAACAAACATACAGGTATTCTCTATCTTCGTAAACGAAAAACATACACAAAAGCATGAAAGAAAAAATGCCACTCATCGCTACGTTATTGAAAAAGATGGAACTACAGTATAAAACAAATAACTGTACAAACACTAATAATTGTCTATATTTTGAGCATGTAAAGAATGCATTAATAAAACGTCAGAACTTTCAGACTGAAAGCAGCCAATAGCTTTTGTGGATACAAGTTTTAGCCCCTCCTCCAGACAGATGAACTTTTCCATTTGCTACATTAATGGGGAAAGAGAAGGAACAACAGAAAATAAACTAACAGCAGGAGTCATACCATCTGGCTAAAACAGGCATAGATATTTTGCCCCACACACATTAAAGCATCCAGATATATGTTACCGAAATGTACATGATGTTGTGATATTGACACCTATCACAGACATAGCAAAAGTAGAAAACTGACAAAAATGTGCTTTAGTTTGTAAGAGTGCTTCATTGTGCTTCACACACTTTGTGTCACAATATGTCAAAACCAGATTATTTCTATAGCTCCCCATGCTAATTACCTGAGATGACATTAGTCTGAGGCTGTTATAACACACATATTGGAGGGAAATTATCCAAAGATTCACATCTGTGGGTTTCAGTTCATGGAACATAGGACCCCCCCCTTCCCACCAACACCATCACCAGCAGGAAATGCAGAAAAACTCTGGCAGTACATTTAATGTGTACTAACATCCATCCATCTCCTAACCTCTTTACTGGAGTTGGAGTCCAATCCAGGAAGCACAGGGCACAAGACTGGGGTACAATCTGGACAGAACTCCGGTCTGGGTGCTAACAATGTCCATTCTAATTCTAGCTGCAGCTAAAGAAAGTCATGAAAGTGGTAACCACTGTAGTGCTCCAGTGTTAAGGTTTTAATGAATCCAAATGATACATTTGCTGCAGCGTTTCCCATGGACCGTATGCAGAGCCAGACAAGACGCCTGGTTAAGGTTTTTGCATCCCTATATGCTCTTTATGAAAGCTATGAGGAGAACAACAACAGCAGCAGCAACAACAACAACAGCAGCAGCAGCAGCAACAACAGCAGCAGCAGCAGCAACAGCAACAACAGCAGCAACAACAACATCAGCAGCAACAACAGCAGCAGCAGCAACAACAACAGCAGCAACAACAGCAGCAGCACCAACAACAACAACATCAGCAGCAACAACAAAAGCAGTAAAATAGTTGAATTAGTTAAATAATAATCATTTGTAAATGTGTTTAACTAAACCCTCAGCTGTGGAAAACTGAATAGCTTTTATATAAAGTTGTCTATATAGTCTTTGGTTGGCATATTTTCCATTGGAATTAGCTCCCAAAATTCTTTAGCACTCCCAACGGAACCATTTCTGCTAAATGATCCATATAAAGTTAGTTTTTTTCCATAAAACTAGCTGCCATATTACCATTAGGCTAAACGGATAAAGAGACAACTAAAGACCATTCGTATTACCTTTAAACATACTGAGGTAGGAACGCATATGCTGGGACTCCATGGTATAGCTAAGGGCCTCTTTTATGTTTTTATATATCCTGCAGAGAAGCTCAGTCTTCACTTGTCAAGTCCTATTTTTTTATTTATTTTGTTTTTAGACCAATGGAGAGAGATGACGCTCCGATTTGACCTTCTCTATTTTGCTTTCCGCTGATATTTATTTTGCTGGTAGCTAAAGGAAGCAGATTAGGGCTCCTCAAATGCTAAAACAAAAAAACAACCTTAGAAAACGAACGTGACAAGGACACACAGAGACTGTCTAAGGCCTATGCTAATTCCAGTGTCATGCGATTCACGTCATTGCCCCCAATAGAGAGCCATCCCGTGTCGTCAATCGCATATTCCCAAAACATCAAAATGAGTCATCTGCCCTTAGAGAATAATAGACATTAATATAATCAAGAATTAATATAATCAATCAGGCGAAATAACACTTAATCATTTACAAAAACCTATTATTTCAGATCCCCTGCTACTCGAATCGTCCCTATAGACACACGTGCCTGGTTGATAGTTAATCTCTCATCGCCTTGCTCAAGCTAGCTAATTTCCGTCTTTTAATTAAAACTCGAAAGCTGCATTTCCAGACGATTGTTTTTTTTCACCACACTGCCAAAACGTTTCCAGCACGCAGGAAGACCTGGTTTTCCACGCCGCGATGCTCGGCCTTCCCACCTGAAACCCGATAGTGAATCCGGCCTCGAACAGAACGGCGTGTTTTCGATTGTTTACGCACGTTCGGAGGCTTAAAATTGTGTTTATTCCCCTGGTGACGTGCGCTAATCCGTTAATTCATTTTCTCTGGTGTTTGGAGATAGTGTTTGTTGGGAGGGTTATATTTAGATATTTTTCTCCCTTCATTCATTGTCTGCAGGTCACACTTCAGTTTCAGTGGAGAGAAAAAAAAACAGGAAAGAAAAACAGAGATTCCTCTAATTATACGCTCTGTTGTGTGTCTCTTTGTGCAGCTCGCAGTTGTGGGGGTAAAAAAAACATCATATATACATTCCCAGGGATGTTGAGAAAAGGCCAGCAGGGGGCAGAGAGGTGCAGGAGGGCAGGTAGGGGGCTGGGAAGGGGCATTCAGAGTCCCAATCGTCTGGGGGCTGCCCTCCTGGTAGCCTCCAGGCCTCGTGAAAAGCGGCTGTGTTTTCCAGATGAGGAGTTTCGAGAGCCACGGTGCCGGATGCGCGTCCCTTAGTGGGGGCCTTTGAGCTTGGACCCCGGCCCTTTCTTCTCTTTTTGTTCTGACGGACCGCATTGGCTTCAATGAACTATTTCACCGTCGCTGTGGTATGTAGCGGAGAATGGAACTGAAGGGGGTTTTATGTTTTTTTTATGAACCTTTTATGTATAACAAGTAGAGAGTTACACAAAGTGCTGCTTTACTGGTCTTTACAGCAGCGCCAATTTTAAAGCTAATAGTTCTCATTTTAGCTATAGAAAAACATAAAACCCAAAACACCTACGCTGATGATTTAAGCACATATGAGAACATATCCGTGTGCAAATAGCGCATTTAATGAGCTGGTTTTTAATTAGCTGACTTGTGCTAATAAGCGCCCGCCCCCCCCCCCCCAGCAAGGTGCGGCAGCCTGCAGAGGAGGTGAGGGTTTGGGGCCTCTCTGATTGCCTGTTTCCGCGGTTCTGGGTCCTGCTGCATTTTGATCGGGCGGGGGTGGTCATCCAGACGGATTTCTGCACCTCCCGTCACGCTGTAAAGTTACATGCGCTCTGCTGTGCCGGCGTGAAGAAAAATGCGAGGAGAACGGTGAGACGCACCCCCAGTTTCGGCAGGGGAGTCTGATCCAGGATATTACCACGTCAGTCACGGTACACAGAAGCCCCATCTTTGTATTCCGTCGTTTTCTGTCGGACACTCTATTCATTTCCTACCCGAGTCACATCCTGGGCCTGTTGCCTGCTGGGGTGTATCTAGCTCACCCCGTCAACATGCGCCGTCAACCGCATTGCCATAGCGACAGGCTAAAGAATGCATTCCCTTGGTAGAACGCAGCAACCTTAGTGGATGTTCTGGGTATGTGCATCGAGCCCGTCTTCACGTTAAGCATATATTATAGTTTGTTTCAGATATACATACTTATTAGCAATTCTGTGCCATCAGCAGGTGATAATAGGCCGTCTTCGGGCTAATGAACTTTGAAATTTATTCAAGTTACGCAACCAGGGTTGAGGGTAAGATTTAGAGCCAGTTCGAAATGGTGCTGGATGCATTTCCAGCGCCTCTTCGGGGTCTCGTCTGCCTTAAGCATGCCGTTGATTGTATCATTTCATTTCTACATTTAATTAAAGCGCGCGAGCGGAATGTAATTGAATTGGGCTGAGACTGACAGTTGTCTTAATTGGTTCAACTCGGGGTGTGTGTGTGTGTGTGTGTATATCCGGACGCCCATTTCTGGGTTGTCACTCAGCCAATCAGATTTTGTTTAGTGTAGCTCAGTTTCACAAGCAAGCCGCCACACTTCTCATTTTATTTTCTGGCGAGGGTGTTGGGGGGGGGGGGGGGGGGGCCCCTTTTCTCTGAATTCTTCCTGGCAGATTATTAACGACCTTGCGCTTGGCGGAAATGTCCTCAAACGTAATTACGAGCCCCGGGTAATCAGCGCGAATCTCGGCCCGGCACCTCGCATGGGAGTGATGAAGATGAAGGAGCTCCCCGTCAGCCACTGTGCCCCCCCGCCCCACCCGACCCCCACCCCCTGACGGAGAGCGGAGCAAGTCGTTTCGGGCACTCTGCGTGCAATCTCCCAGCGACTGTTTTAATGGTGGGAAGCTGTTGATGAATAGACTCATTCTCCAGGATAATGCCTGCATGGGGCCCAGTGGTCTTGAAGACAAATCATCTTTGAGAACAAACCCTGTAGCTGTGTGTGTGTGTGTGTGTGTGTGTGTGTGTGTGTGTGTGTGCCTGTGTGTTATATAACGCACTGTACAGAGGTTTATCCAACCTCTATGAGAGCCAGAATCAGGCAGGCCTCTGAAAGCCAAACATCTGACTACAGAAAAGGCGTTGCTGTCATGACAGCCAATCAAGCAGGCGCATCAGCCAGCCAATCAAAGTGCATTTTGTGTCAATATGCAAATGAGGTAAACTCCCTATGAGTCATCTGTAGGTCTCATTGTGGGTTTTTAATGCTGTCTCTCGAGGCTAGAGAGGGGGGCCCACAAGGTACAGCACCCATGAGTGTGAAATCTCAGTCGCTGAATTGTTTAGTAGCACAATTCTGGGGGAAAATTAAGTAATCAGTCCTATTGCCCACACTCTTGTGACCCTGTGTAGACAAGTAGTATGAAAGATGAATGACCGCCCAGAGCTGTTACTGCTTCTAGACCTTCTGGAATGTTCTGCAAGTAAAAGACTGAGCATATGGCGTATATATTTAAAGGATGCACTGGAGATCTTATTAATTGCTTGGCTCTAGGAACAAGGATGAGACCCATGCAAAACTCCAAAGCCGTCTCTAGCTAACAAACATCGAGAGCCTGTCATACGCATAACGTATCTTACATGACTGCAGGTGAGCAGTAATTAAACCGTTAACTAATTAACTGTCAATTGAACAATGAACTGCCCTCAAGCAAGTAACTTGGCTTGTTCCCAAAATTCTGCACCCTGGGGACCTCCAAGCCTCTGAAGCACTCATGAAGGTGCAATATAAACTCAGAATGACAACCTTCAGCTTTGCCTGTACATGTCTACCACTTTTTCACTGCAGATACAGATATATTATAAAAGTATATATTAAGAAATGACATTTACAGTACCAAAAAGATTTGATAGCTAAATGTCAGGTTCAGTCGCCAAAGTGAGGTAGTATTTGCATGGAATTTACTGGAAATATATTGCTGTTTTTCAAAAGGGATTATTTTGAGAAGAAGAGATTGAAAGAATAAAGAATATGTCTATTTAATTTTTTAATGAGAGACACTATGAATGTCACTCAGTGTAACTGAGCAAGCATCCATCATACATGTATGATTAATTCTGTTGTTTTTGTTTCCTCTTCTTTAGTTTTGTGCATTTTAATAACTCCGGTGATTCAAAGATTGTGTCGGCACAACGGTCTAATTATGCTGCAGTACATTAGACAAGACAAACGCCTTCGAATCGTGGTTTGCTGAAGACACAGCAGACTACTCTGATTGGACACTTTGGGAATTAGAAAAAAATGATTATACTGAGGACATTTTCTTAGACCTCCCAAGAATTTGTGCTTTTTGTATTTTTGTATTTTGAGGTCAAACAGCCACAATTTCCTCTGTTGTTTTCATGCATATTGGTGGAAGAAAATCGGTGCACTCTGGCTGAACCTTACCAACCACCCCCCCCCCCAAATTTCAATAAATGATACTCAAGCCTTGTCTCTACCACTGTAATTGGTCCATGTTTACATAAATATTATCCCATCTGCATTCGTTTGAAGCTCTGGAAAGAGGAAAGCTCTCCCATATAATCCGCTTCATAAGACTTGGGGAAAATGCATTTCTGAGCAGAAAATGAAATCACTCAGAAGTATAGTAATTCTGACAAGAGGAGAGCGAAGGAGCCATTTCACAGAACATTCCAGCAGGATTGGAAGGCGGGTCCGGCTTCTACTGAAAGGTTAACAGATGTCTCGGAAAATAACGTTGGTGCTTTGTGACTCGTTGACAGCTTTTTAGTTGACATTTGAGACTTTTGTGTAAGAGGAGAGTAGGTTTTGTCATGAGTTTAAAGAAAGCAGGGAAATTGAGGGAGCTCTAGATACATTTTCTTACATACATATTTTAAGGGATACATCCATCTTTGAAATTTCTCAATTTCTGTCCTGGTAAGAGTCATAGTGAGGGGTGGGGGTTGGACACATGTTATCGCAGGACACAAGCCTAGCAAAGACTCTGGAAAGGATGCCAGTTATTTTAAGGAGTGATTGTGTAAAATTACACACAAATGCTATTTAATCCAAATGAGGGTGGAAAAGATGTTTGTTTTTCATCTGTGTGTGTGCTTGTGCAGTTAGTTGCTCACACCATGAGTGTGGAGTCCATTCGACTATGTTTGTCTGGTATTAGCGAAGGCGTCCGCACAATGTTGATCTTCATAATGATGAAGAATTCATTAACGGGCGCTTGATCCAGCTGGGTTGATTTCTAGCACACTTTGCTACCACGAGCGGGGATGTTTCCCCTGCGTTATGCTGACTGGGATTGGCCACACCAGCTCAGACATACGACTGCAGCAAATGCATCTGCAAGAGTCCCAGAAGGGCCTCAATCATGCATGCCAGTGCCTTCACATGGATCACAGACCTGAAACTTTGGGCTCCAGTGATATTAAAACACTGACAAAGCATTTGGCAGGTACTGTAGAAATTTTTCAGATTTTGCTTTGGTCTCCTAGGTGATGTCAGCTTGGAAAAAAAAAACAGAATGATCTGTCACCCATTTACCATGTTCATGCCAAATAAATGCACATTCTAGATTCTAGAAGGTCCTGTGGTTGCACGTCGAGGCTATCTTAAGTTATAACCCGTTCCATTTGCTCCCCACGACACAACGCAATTTAAAGACAATATGCAATAACTATCCGACCCGTTCCATTTCTTAGAAAATCCGAATCCTATTAAAAATTGTTCAAATTGAAATGTTTCCACAAGGAACATTGTATCAACCTGAGAATGGCAAATAACTGTATGATCCCAGGTGTTATATTAAACTTCCATGAAGCGAGATTAAAAGCGAACAGAAGGCCAAACTAGGCAAGAAAATGTCACCATAGTGCAGAGGCAGGCTACGAGGTGTTATATCTCTAGGCTGAACCTCCATTTACGGCTGTTACTCTGACAGGACTGCCTTGTCTAAATGCAGCAGAGTGAGCCCTAGTATTGCAAATAAAAGCAAACAGATCAGGGATCAGATCAGTTCTGCCGTTTCACATCTCCTGGGTTGGGGGTTCGATTCAGAATCAGAACTCAATTTATTCCCAGTATGTGCAAACACACCAGAACTGTTTGTAGTCCAGGACCAAGCATGAAGTACAGGACAAAACTACAAGACAAACAGGGGAACACCGGACAGAACAGTATGTGAACAAAAGAGGAATACAATTAAGGATACAGGTCAGCAGAAGACAGTGCAAGACGTCTTAAGACAATAAGTCAAACACCAGAAAAGTGCAAGAATCATTTTAGAGTAAGTTGACAGGATATTGCAGATATTGCACGCTATGAAGGCCAGATGTCAGACGAGAGAGGAAATGTCCCTGGGGTAGAGGAACACACCTAGGAGATGAATTGCTGACGTATGGTACGACCCCAAAGGGTCAGCTGACTAATCCTGCTGCCGTTCCATGTGTTTTACATGGTCTCCAGATAAATTAGCCACAGAACATGCCTGTCTGTTTCTTTGCTTATTGCCTCGTGAGTTTTGACTCTGTACTGGACGACCTGTGGGAAGATGCACGGATGGATGGATGGATGGATCAAGCTGGCATATTAGGAGAGCAAAGAGAGGGATAAGCTCACAGAAGCACCCTAAAACGTACACCCCCCCCCCCCCCACATACACATAATATGCCTAAATGAAAGCGTTTTATTAACTGGAATGTTTCCAAGGTCTAGCAAGCCAAACGCTTCCTCATCAATTACTTCAGGCTCTGCTTGGAGAGATTTAGCACAGGTGCTAGAAATTAAGGGCTTATAGGTATAAAATGAAACAGAGCAGGGAAAACCTTAATACAGTGTCTGCCCGGCATCCCGCTCTCCCGCCCGCCGGTCTGTGCACGGCGGTAACCTCCTAAGACCGCGTCCGTCTGGCATCCCGCTTTTCCGCCTGCTGATCTGTGCAGGCCGGTAACCTCCTAAGACGGCGTCTGCCCGGCCTCCCGCTTTCCCGCCTGCCCCTCTATGCCGGCCGGTAACCTCCTAAGACCCCGTCCACCCAACCTCCTGTTTTCCCGCCCGCTAGTCTACGCATGCCGGTAACCTCCTAAGACGCCGTCTGCCCGGCCTCCCGCTTTCCTGCCCGCCTGTCCACCCACCCACTGAGGGGCGTCGCCTATCTGCATTTCTGGCCCGCAAAAGCGGAGCAGGCTGATATTAACGGGATGGATCCAAGCGGCCCGGAGTGTAGCAGGGAACAGGTGCGCGGTGATGACTCACATGGGCCCTGCCAACTTCCTCCGTCAACAGACAGCTGCACAGCAAGACCTGTGGGCGATCACAGAGGGACTTTCCTGAGGTTAGACTGAGACCAAACTGGCACCGGTTCCTGTAGTTCCTGACAGATCGGCACCTCCTTGCCTTCAAAGTATTTGTTATGGTTAATCCCAGGCGGCGGCGACTGGCAAATGAAACTGTGCAGATATTTAATTTGTATTACAGGCAAATACACTCTGAACTGGTTCCCAGTGTCATTGCACATCAGAGCTCATCGGTGCCAAGGCATCTTCTTCCGAAATCGATCGATAATGAGCGCATGTTGGTGAATACTGTAAGAGCTGTTCAGCATCCTAAAAAAAGAAATTTATTTGTACACAAAATGAAAAATAATGGGTAGTGCAAATGTATTGTCATACTTCTATGTTTGTTTAATTTTAAAAGTGTTTGTTATGCATATATTTTTATTTAAATGCATTTGTATATGCTCTCCTATTTAGGGTTATGGGTACTTACAGAGTTCATGTATATACATAATTTACAGTGTTTGTTGTCAATGTGATATGAATGTACATTTACAGGTTAATATGTCTTTGAACCACCAGTAACTAACAACTTAAAGAATCAATTGACTAAATTGGTTTCTATCCATTCACATGAGTGACTGCTCCTGTTATTAATGATACAGTGATCCGGAATCTATTCCTGTGAATCATAGGGTGTTAGACAGAATCTTTTACTGGAGAGACTATCAGACTGTTAGAGGCACTTACACACAGCACTAACTTGCGAACATCTGGTGTGTGACTCCGTGTGCTTATGATCAGAAGGTTGTTGGTTCAAATCCTGTGGTTGGCAGAGTAATTTTACCATTGGGCCCTAGAGCAAGGCCCCTAACCCCCATTGCTCCAGAGATTATCTATCCCAACTTTCTCAGCTGTACCTCGCTGTAAATAAAAAGCATTTAGTAAATTTGGCAACATGCAAGAACCACATGCATGCAGAAGTGAGACCTGCAAACAGTTTAATCTGTTTCGCTGTATGTTTTCACGGTTTGATTTGTTAGCACTCTTATGTTAATCCCAATTGTTGCCTTAAACTGGCCAATCACGTGGCTCCTCTTTGGCCATCAGCACGAGAGCGCTCTTAATCAGCCTGTCTGCCTGGGTGCTCCCGCGTAATCCTACTGAGTGATGCTAGACTCCAGGAGAGCTGTGAGATTAGTTTTCAGGCAGTTCCTCTGATTAGTTCCTTTCGTTAGAATCAGGGCCATATAATGCATTGATTATTACATGAACTTGCCAGTGCTCTGATGAAAATATTCAGCGTCGATGCTTTAATTGTTGCCGTCGAGTGGATTTCTCGGCTCAGATGAGCATCTACGGCCTTCTGGGGTTAGTCTGCTACGGCTGCAAACATGCCCTGTGTTTCAGCGTTGCTGGGAGCATATATTTATATATATAGAAAACCAGGTCATTCCCCAGATGGATCCGGTTACATATTGCTTTCACATTTCCAAAAATGAGCACATCGCGTCACACTGTTACCCTGAGTTATTTCTCCTGGCCAAGGTCTTTATTTATGGCTTAAAAATGGATACTTATTCCTGTACTTATTCCTGTGTCTGCATTGCTCCCCCAGTGGGCCAAACTGTAAACGCGTTATCCTAAAGAGAGCAGACAGGCCGTTGGTTAAGCTCTCGGCCAGCATCGAGTACATTCAGCATCGCGGTGTCCGTAGGCTGTCAGACAGGAACAGGCCGTAGCCGGCAGGACGGAGTCCAGCATTTGCTCGGTGAGGTTGTTAAAGGAGGGCTCCATCCACACAGGAGGCACATGTAAAAGCACCCCAATGGTTCTGACAACAGGGTAGCAGCCGTCTTAGCTTGTCGTCTCCTGTGACTGGGGCTTGCGGTTTCCAGGTCAGAACTGCACCTCCGTCAAGCTTTCGCTATTTGCTCGGAAGTATGTAACAGTTAAAGCCACAGGCTGGAAATAACTACGATTCCGTAAAGCCCGTCACTCAGCGGGGGGGTGGGGGGGAACGGAGACTTGGATTTTGATGCGACGACGCAAACGAAAACGACATATTTTTACAGCCTCCCTTAAAAATAAACGACGGAAAGACGTTGACCGCCTGACCTTTCACGACATGCCCACATGCCGGCCGAGAGTCACGCCATATTCTACCGCGGCTTAAGGACTAATTTACACTCTGGGCTGGCGCCGGCGTGGACCAGACGTGTGCTGGGCAGATCGTTATCTGTTTCGCTGCCAGCTGATGGGAGCATTATCCCAGCTTTGAACCCGTTACCTTCATGTCGGCTTGCGATGGCACAAGTCAGATCGATACCCCCTCGGAATCTTCAGTTTCACATATAATCCGTCCTTTAAAAGTGTAATCTATAATCGGAGTTTCTCTCGACAAGCTCATCTTAAACATATGCCCGCTGGATCTCGTCTGTGCATAGCAGAAGCTTCAAACAATAAGAGGTCAGCTTCGTTAGCTATGGGTGGTGAGGCTAACGAGCTGCTCTTGGCTGGTTCCCGGGGAAGACAAAGGCTAGCCCTGGATCGGCGCTATGCTAATTAGCTGAGCGTCTCCTCTGGTTGGTCTGTTATGGGCCTGAAGCCCCAGGCCAGAGTTAATGTTAACGTACATCCAGCAAGGTCATTCATCCTGCCGACGCAGAGTGCTGGAAAAAGCTACTTACCTTGCAAATTGTGGGTATTATAATTATTTGCAAGATGAAGGAACAAAAAAAAAAGCCAGACCTGGGATATGCTTGTTTTGCAGGAGAAAATAAAATATCCCCAAATAATCCTGCACTTTAGATGGATGGAAGATCGATGGATGGATGGGTGGATGTATGGATGGATGTATGGATGGATGGATAACACATTTTGTGGGCTGAAGATGAAATGTCAGGGTGTTTTGTGGCAAAAACACAGTTGTCTCCTTGATTTTTCATCCAGTGAGTGCCAAAAGATGAAAGGTCTACATTAAGGCTGAATTAATAGGCAAACCCGTGCAAATGTTTTAATGCATTGGCTGTTGTCCATTTTGGGCCTTTTCTATTCATGGTGAATATTAAGGTCTGGAAATGCTCATTCTTAACTGCAAAATAAAAGATAAAAATGGCTTTTCCCTATTATGCTGGGATCCCACATGCTGGTGACTAAGTACTGACTGTGCTATTAGGTGAGGGGGGCCGGGAGGCGGGGGGGGGGGGGGGATTT
>JAODJW010000015.1:1149892-1160502 GCA_026777045.1 Hyperopisus bebe | reverse complement strand
ACTCTTCACCGCGCAAAATGGTTACTGTTGGCATTAGTTCTGGGTTACCGTAATGTGGACAAATACCGGGGCCTTCTTCTAAGACGACGGTAAATGGAGCCGTACCGCCTTCAAACCCTGCTTGCTCGACTCTGAGACTTCAGAGAGAAGCTACCACTGCACACAGAGCAGAAATAAATCTTGTACCTGTATCCTAATTAAACCCACATTACTGAGCATCTCAGGCGAAAATCTCAAGTGCCAGAAGCAGCACAGATGACACATTCTCACAACTCAGAGTTCCATCCTCTAATTAGCACCCTCTTTGTATGTGAACGACAATCCGGCCGCGGCTGCCAAATTATACACCGCTATTAGGCGAGCCTCTTAAGTGAAAGCCGGCTCTCCTCGGAAAGCAATCAAGCCAGAGTCGCCCGCTGCTCTCGCCCGATTGGCTGGCACGGGCAAATAATCAGCTGGCGTAATTAATTATCGACCGCGCAATTAGACTCGGCACGAAAAGCAACCTTTTGGGAAGCGGACAGGTCCATAAAAATAAAGCTGGTCACGGTGTTTAAGGGCAACTCTGGAGCACTTTGCAGTAGGAGTAGCTGAGAAATCATTAAGTCCTGATTTTTCTGTATTTGATGTGCTTCCCATATGAGAACGAAAATCCGAGTCAAAGATAAATGTTAAATACCCTTGAAAATTATGTAACACACCAGAGTTTGACCTACAGCTACACATATGCTTCTAATATTAGTATAACCATTAGCAGTTTGTAATACTTTTAATGGCAGACCAGCATTATTCATATTGTATTTGAGATGTTCTACTCATAATACTAGGAACACTAATAATTGACTGTCCACCTTCATTTGAATTTACTCTCACCCTAAAATTCATTTTATTCCATGAAATGGAGCTGAAACAATGTTGCAGTATCTCAAGAAGAATTCACAGAGGATTCATCTGAATATCAATGAGGCACTACCTCAGTTCTGACCACACATGTGTACAGGAAATTGGATTATAGGGGAAGATTTTTGCCTGAACCCCCCCCCCCCCACCTCCCCCCATTTGGGTCACCCGGAGTGGGGAAAAAAAACACTCCACATTTATTTGTGTCTGGCAAATTTTGATGAGGGACTCAAGCAAAGTATGGAATTAATTAAAATGGCATCGTTACTAAAATGAAGTTAGGGGTGTTCTCGTCTTGAAGGTCAACGTTGCATTTTACACTGTGCCGTTTATTAGAATTCCAGACTGAATTGGATTTTTAATCATGCAAAATATTTTAATTAAAGCTGTCTATTAATTAAAGATGTAATTGGAATGTTTGATGATTGCTTAATTTGGCCTCATCCTGTGCTCCTATTAATATCCTTAAAATTGTCAAACATAATTTAATGGTCTCTTTTGTCACATAAGGTCACATTTAAGGGGTTGTTACTGAAATTACATTTGTGAGTGGTATATTTATGCACACGGATATTATGATGATTTCCCAAGAGTAATAGTCCAGAAACGTCTGGGCAAGTTATACATAAATGATCATCATTAAAATAACATAAAGCGCCACATTCATTACATTTTTCACTGGAAATGGTCCTGTGGCAAGATTTAGCAATTTCTGGCCGTGATTTTGCCCGATGCTCCATTATAAATGCCAATTTTGATCACTCATTTGACAGCATTTGCATTAAGTGGATGCAGTATTAGTGTGACTTAATGTCCCTGAATCTGGAACACTGTAATGCAGGTTAAAGTGGTAAGGTAACCTAAAGTAATCTAATGTGCCTGTCTGTGTTGCCGGGAAACACTGTCGGGTTAAGTGTGTTTTATTCCATGTGGACGACAAGTAAAACACCGACCCATTGTAGGGAGCAAAGGAAGACTTGTCTAAATGCATCAAGTCACTCGAAATAGCTATGGCCCTCCTGTATAAATAATCAGATGTTTTAATTTGGGTGTTGCTGAAGCAAAATCTTTAACAGGTACTTAGTGTCGCAGGCTGCCTGTTATAGCTTGCATGGCATGTTTTTTAAGCATTACCCAGAACAGAAATAGTGGAAAATTGACTGAGCATGACCATCCTTCCTGCCAAGGGGGTTGGGGGGGGGGGGAGTGGGGGGGAACTACCCACATTAGCCTAGGCACCTCACCGTGGTGAAACAAAGTAAACCAGGAAGTCTCAGTATGGGTACCCCTCAAAGCCATTTGTTATTGTAACACATAATCAGTAATTTAAGTGTTAGATGAAGTGGGGCGGGGCAAGGCGGGGAGGGGGCGTGGCCACCCGAGGGGATTGAGTGCAGTCATTGTACCTGTTCCTCATTTAGATGCACCACGAATAGCTGTTTTTTGCTTCCTCTTCCCTCCACTAATCCTACATCCGTAGCCACGACTGTGTTGCCCACCGACACACTTCAGCTCTGATTCACACCATTTCAGTTTTCGTTTTGGTTCAGGTCCATTTCAGACTTATCCCCAATAAAATTCCTCTTCCTTCTCCGATGGTATGTGGTTCTTATAATAACTCAATAAAAATACATAGAACATTCTATTATAAATGTTGTAAACAAACAAATAAATATCCCGGACCCTGACGAGGGTAAGCCTTTAGAAGATGGATAGAATGTTAAATGCTTTAATTGAGAACATTTTACTTATGGCCAGCAATTTATAAACACATTCATAATGCATTTTAATACATTCATAAAGTATTATAAACATGGCTATTAATGTTTATCAAAAGGCATGATACATTATAGCCATGTTTATTATGCATTATGAATGCTTTATGAAGCTCCCATCTATAATGCACTGATAGATAGCTTTATAATGCAGTACAAAGCATCCTTAATGCTTATACCGACCATTATAATGCATTATAAAGGTATCTATAGTTATTATAAATGAGAGCTTCATAAGGCAGTCATACTGAATAATAAACATGGCTATAGTGTGTTATGCCTTTTGATAAATATTAATAGCCATGTTTATAATGCTTTATGAATGTGTTTATAAACTACTAAAAACATGGTCTTAAGTAAAGTCTTACCTAATATTTTTACTATAATCACTCACACTATTGTCATACATAATGTTGAATCGGATATAAATATGTACCATTTTTTAAAACCCTGCCAACTACAAAGCCGGTTGAACTTTAGCAAGTATAAAATATTCTGTTGAGCGAACAGTAATTACATGTGCCCTTCCGCTCGCCCTTCAAGCATAAGCGCAGATTCAGCCTCTTGATTATATTTCCATCTTTAGAAGTCAAACTTCTTCTTTCAGATGCTTGAGCGGGACCCAAATATCAGAAAAGGCCTCCTTTTAACAGTTTTGTTTAATTCCCCCCCCCTCCCGCCTTGGCTGAAGTTGGAATGGTCTTGTAGCATGTGGCCCGCCAGTTCGTTTGGACGTCGAAAGCCTGTTTATTTTAAACTCTCCACTGCTGACCCATGACTCTGCATGCCAAACTCGGGAGACTCGCCCACTTCCCCTTCGCTTGCACATTTTTCGCTTGGCCGTGTCTGACCGGACCCCACCAAGGCTTCCCATCCGAGTGCCTAAACACACAGGCGTATTAAGTCCGTCTGTATTGACACAGTCGGCCAATAGAGCAGCGGTTCCCTCTTGCATGAGCTCACGGTGATCCTGGTGGAACGTGTCCAGTGGTGGTCTGGATGGGGATAGAGTCAGGCCAGGAACTGGGATGACAGACGGACTAGGCTTTCTGAAAGCCTTGTGCCTTCGAATGTTTGTTTACCCAGGGATGTTTGCATGTTTGTTCTACATCTACAGGGGTAGGGCTTATGGTGTGAAGGTGAAATGTTTGGACTCCTCCATGTGTGTAAACTCAAGGTGTTTTGGGCTCACCTTGGAGGCTGAGGCTAGGAGCTGGATATCAGAACAAAAAAATAAAATAAAATAAAATAACAAAACTCCCACAAGAAGTCATTTGAGGTTCATCTGCTCGGGGAATGCTTGAGTATACAAGTGAAAGAGTTTGCTTTTCACTGAGTAATTATTCGTATTTATTTTTTTGCCCGCTCGTCTTCGAAGCTTAACGAAATACAGATAGTTTGCATAAAGCACGTTCACAGAAATGGCTAGTTATACAAAGACAAACAAGACACCGTTGAGCACGGATACCAATTTCGCCGGTTTCGAAAGCATCCTTCAAAATCACCAAGGTAGTCAGCAATTTCGATACGCAAACACTATAAGGCAGGGAAGGCAGAACTGCGACAAAGATGCCAGCTCATACATTTTTCATAGAAGAATCTCTCTTAGAACTGCATGAAAAGTTAGCAAAGAGCTTCATCTTCACTTGTTTGTGGAAAGTAGCACTGAACTCTGGTGTTACTGGTACCAAATCTATTGTCCTATCACTGGGGAGAGAGAAGTGAAAATGAACAGACTCCTGAGAGGAGGAACACAGAAGAACTGAATGCTGATGTTGGGGGGCGTTTCAAGGTCATGGCCAGTGGTGAGGACTCAGGGTATGCCATGATGCATGGTTAGGGGTGTGATAGGTATTCTCCTAAAGATGTTAAGGAGGCACAAGTCTCGAAAACAAAGGACTGATGAAAACAGCTAGCAGAATTATGGATTATTTGGCATCAGTCAGATAGTGTCCAAAGAGACAAAGAGTCAGATCTGTGTTATTGTTGGTGGATGAAACATCGATTTGGATGTTAGAGGGATATGAAGAGCTGACTCATAATGTGAGAGAGACAGAGGAACTGCTGTTAAATGGCAAAGACTTTGGTGCCTTTCAGGGAAGACACGATCCTGAGTAAGCAGAACTTTCAGAGTAACATCAAGGCTTCAGGTGCTGCCTGGAGATGCAGGAGAAGGAGGGGGAGTTTCAGAAGAAGTGGGAACTTCTGTTCCCTGTTGATGCTGAAATGTACGTCAGCGTGAGCTTCCTGCTCAGCAGCGGAGGTGCAAACCAGAGGACATCACAGAGTAACGCGATCCCAAAAGCTGCTCCCCTCCCCTTTTCCAAACCTACCGGCCTTCGCTGAGATTTTCTGAAGTGTCCACAAAAATACAGCCACATAAAAAAGTAGCCAACAGTGGACCCATACATAAGTCGTCCCAGCTGTTGCTGTTTTCTCCCCGGGCTGAGATTCTTGGCATTCCCAAGGCGGAGCAATGCCCACCGCCTCCCTGCCCAGCCTTGTACAGATCTGGCCGCTGGTGAATAGAGCCCAGTTACATTTCAAATATCTTCTGATGAAAAGTCGGCCGGGGCTGCGGTGAGTGAGCGGAGTCGATCCCGGCCTCCCCACAAAGGCTGCCTTTGAAAGGGGGGGGGCAGGGGGGGTTTCTACTTCAGCCCTCACAAAACCGAGGGTGGAGGGAGGTAAATGGTGCACTGGCATCCCTTAGAAGCTCCTCTAAAGGGCCCACACAAAGGAACAGGTGTTTGATGGTTTAAGGTTTCGGGCAGAGGAGGATGATGGGATAGCGGCATGTTGACATTCATTGGTGACAATGGAAAAGTGTTCCAGAACATTCCAGGTTGGGTTTACATGATTTTCCATGGTAAAAACAGTGGCAAACGACTGAGGCAGAGTGGGGAAAAGAAACAACTTGTCATTTACATACATCTACTGGCTGTAAAACTAGCTCTCAGATAAATTCCGTGGGCATGTTAGTAACCCTGCATAGCAGTGCCTATAAGGTAAATAAATAATGAGATTAAGTTTGTGGAAAGTTGTAGCATCCATTACTGTGAGGTGTTTCTCACACTAACAAATCGCCCAGAGCAAACTATTTTAAAAAACAGAAGAAGCCATTATTAAACCTCAAGTTACTGAAAGTGCACTTGTTTCCATGAAAAACACAAAGAAAGATTGGTTTTGGATCTGTTTATAACGTCATGAAAACTCATTTCATTGAGGTGATTGCAGACGTCCACTTCCTCATTATGCTTGTCATTGATTTTCCACATGTGTGTTTATAGATGAGGCTGATTAAGTGAACACGGCTGAGGTCTGATTGGCCAGGAGGTCGGTATTTGCCCGTGATCGTGGCAGGTGTTCTGGGAGTCCAGCTGGCGAGAGGTTCCTCGAGAAACACGACCAGACCCTACTGAGCTGTCCACTGGAGTCGTCTTTGACACATGGAGGCTCTTTAATCTCAAAACACCAGAGGTCTCCAGACTTTCCCCTCTCGACCTGTCCTGGGTACCTTCAAACTCCCCATCTCCCACATTTGGTCTTGACTTTAACATCCTCTGCACTCTATTTAATCCGCATTTCCCGCCGCTTTGATGCAAAGAACAGATTAGGAGGCGGAAATTCATTCAATTTCGTTTTAGCCGCTCGTGATTAGCGACTAAAGCCGGGGTATTTTGATACTGCCCATCCACACAAGGAGTGTATTTCAGCTTAAACGGCCAGAGGTTTATTATTTCCGAGGTGGTCACGCCATTTAGCGGCATTGAAAAGGAACAGGAGGGTTCACCTAAGCCTGAACCCCAGCACGGTAAAAGCCTGTGGGATATTTCAAAGTGACACCTGCGGACAGGCGCAAAAACTGTCCTGGTCGGTCATTTATCAGGACCTGCTGCCGTCTGGGGAAGGGTATCTGGTAATTAACGGCAAAGCGTGGGACAATTTCATCTGCTTTGCTGAAGAAGCCAACACACACACAATGTTAATTGCCCCTCCCAAGGGAGGCGTGCGAGGAGGGTTTATTAAGGTTTGTGTAGCCGTTTCTGAGGGCCTGGCTGATTACCATCGCTCATCTCCGAGCGAGAGATCGATACATAGCTGGCTCTTGCCACGAGGCTTGCCTTCACAAACTTGGCATGGTCGTCTGTTTTTGTGCTCCCTGTGAGGACTTCCTTTTCCAGACCATTAAGACAGCTAAACACTGGCCGTACCTTACTGTAACCTCTCTGCTCCGCTGAAGGTCCCAAAGGCTGGGGAGAAAAAAACTATTCACACACGCTGACCTCAATTCCACAGTTCCTGGAATGCCCCTCCGTACAGCTTTCCACAATTAAACACACAACATATTAATCTTTTACACCCTCTCCAATAAGCAATACCTCATTGTTGTATATAACTCACTGTAGTTATTGTATTGTTTTGTACATATTCTATGTATGCCAGGATTCATTGTCCTGACATGCATTCCTGCACTTTTAATACATTTATCAACCACACCTGTGTATTGCATATAACAATGCCACTGTACATATCTCGTCTTAACTGCGTATTAGCTGTACGTAGGAGAGCCATTGACAACCGGAGACAAATTTCCAACGTGTGTGAATATTTAGCCAATAAACCTGATTCTGAGTTCTGTATGTACATTTCTTTTTTCTTTTTTAGGAAAAATCTTGGGGGAAAAAATGAAATATCGAGCATGTTATCGTACCCCAAAGAATTCTTGATTGCCTTGTTTTGATTTCTCACAGATTATATTTGCCGTCCATCTTTCCAGGCGCCCATCCCATGCGGGGTCGCCGTGAGTCTGGAACACGTCCCAGGAAGCAGAGCGCGGTCTGGAGGGGCTCCAGGAGACACGGGGAGAAACACGCCAACTCCGCACACGGAGCGGCGCCGGAGGCGTGAGGCGACGATGCGAGCGAGCGAGCGCCACTAAGATCACATTTACATTCGTAAATTGTTAGCCTAGCTTACTTAGGTACTATCGAGATATCATATTATGGAGATTTAGTGTGGGGAAGTGCACGTCTTCTTGGCGAAGAGCAGTCTGCACGGATGCCGCACCGGGCTACAAGCATGTGTTCCGTACACATCACGAGACGCGCCGGTCCGGTCTATCAGCAGGGCTGCTGTCGTCAAAACGACCCTTTGTTTTCTCAGTGACAATAGGAACTGCAGACCTACAGTAATCAGGCCCGAAGAAGGTTTCACCCCGAGCCGCGGTGACGTAGCTGTGAGGATTTTCCAGAAGGTTCCGTGACCCCTGATGCCGGATCCGCCCACACAGCGGGACCACCCCCCCCCCCGCTGTTTCTGTGAGCGCCGTCTCCGCCACACATGCCTGCGACCGCCTCGGCGAATCATAAGCCGGCGTCAATTAGAATGATTTCGCTGTGGCCGGTTGCAGCCTGTCACATCGCTGGGAATGTAGCGGGGGGGGCTTGCTGAGCTTGCAGGGTTTGGAGGCGATGGCCAGTACCTCGCTCTGCGGTCGCCAAGGAAACCCGCCGCCCTTCCTCCTCAGCCGTTATCCAGTCTGCAGAGGGTTGGCGGTGCGGGGAAGGGGGAGGGCTGTTTGCGAGGCATGGTTGTCTGGTGATAGGGATCATGGGTAATTTATACAATAAACATTCCACTAAGAGCAGCAGCTGCCAGGTGGGCCGCCCATCCCACCGAGCCCCTCGTCTCTCGGCAGCACGAGAACTCATTTGAAGCCCCGAAAGTGTCTGTTACGAGTTTCCAGTCCACCCCCCCCCCACACGCACGGATGGTAACAGCTTCCCGCTGCCGCCACACTGAGCTTCTTCAGCTCCCCCAGCAGCTCAGGAGACGAGCTTATGAAGACATATTTCTTAGGAGGCTGGGCTCCTATTCCGCGCCTCCGGAGCAGGGAGCCACGTGGGGGGGGGGGCTATTTGACCTTCAGACCACAGGGATGTGCCTCTCCAAGTAAATCCATATTCAGGGGCTCAGGGGGGTGAGGGGAACATACCCCCCAATATTTAATTTGGCTTCATTGATCTCCCCGATAAACAGACCTTTGTATTTAAATTTATTAAATTTATTTTATTAAAAATATTCTGTCCCCCTCAAAAACAAACTCTCTCCCACGCTGTTGTCCATGTTATTCATATAGTTATCAGCACCTTGTTAAGGTCCAGCAGCCTGTTCCTGCACCTTCATCAGTAGTAAGGAGGTGACTAGGTGACGTTATCGGTGATAAATGGTAAAGACTTTGGTGCCCCACCCACCCTGTGCTGTATTTTATTCACCAGCTGGTAGCTTATTTCCATAACTATCCCTGTTTGCTTTTGGACTCTGGGTATACCCGGGGACAGAACCCAACAGGAGGCAGCGTGTGTCCGCCGCCGCTCAATGAGGTGCCCGCTGGCGGGTTGGCGGGCTGGCAGGAATCCTCACGCCCCTGCCCGTGCCTGGACCTGCAGGAGAGCGACCCAGACGGCGGACGGCTAATCTGAAGCAAAACAGGGAAAAACAAGCACAAAACCGACAGGCTGCCCTTCAATTTTTAATTCGCTTGATAGAAATAGCAATACGGAGTAAGACTAACTGCACAAATTACTGCTAAATAATACCAGAAAATTCTACACGGGCCATATTATAAATATGTATAATTTACAATCTGAAATGCTTATTAAATATTTAATGAAATGTTTTCTTCTCTGTCTCGCTTCACCACAATGGGGAATCCACTTGCGTTTTTTTTCTTTTTTACAGATAGAGAGCAATTTCAAATGTGCTGGATTTTCGTCGATGATAATACTGATACTCACAAAGGTGGCTGTGTTGTGTAAATACCAGCCATCATGCGACTGCGTCAACGCCGACTCTCTCGTCTACAGATGAGCAGACATGAGAGTCTAACAGAATCCAGTGAGAATGATCATCAGGCTGCTGTTTCTGAGCAGCTCCAGCTTACTATGACCCTTGCTGGTGTAGCACTGATACAGGGTAGATGGATAATGTTTCTGCTTTGGTTAAAGCTGTAGTCCATCAGTCACCTATTTGATAAAGTGAAGTCAATAAAGAAGCGGCATTACCAGAGATTACAGCATTACTTATTGGCTGCGCAGACGTCTTTATGTGAAGCGTTTCATGCAGCCTTTATGGGTTTCTCCTGAAAATATGCAGTTTTCTTGCAGTGATTTGGACCAGATGCTCTAGTTTCACGGATCTGTTTCCTGCACCGTACGGGTCACAGCATTTCATACGTCTTGCGTTACGATGGATGCAGCCTCACTGCTTGAAACAAATGAATAGCGGGAATGTCAAAGAAGTAAGAACATCGTCATTGTTAGGATTTGGGCTAAGAAAGTAAGAATATTTGCATGGTTTGTTGATGCTTATACACATTCAGTGGTGGATCTCAGTCAGGGTGGAATCCTCTGATTGGACGGTGACTTAGCAAACCACACCCCCTACCACCATTCGACAAGTTACACTCTCCCCCACAAATGGACACTGACCACCACTGTATGTAACTTGTGAGTAACACACTACTAATATACTCCAGTAGCTCAACAAGTAGAGCACGGCGTTAATTCCACAAAGGTCACTGGCTTGGATCCCAAAGAGCATAAATAAAATTATTTTTAAAAGTGTAATGTAACTCTTCCCCCTACTGTAAGTTGCTTTTGATAAAAAAAAAAAAATCAGGTAAATAAGAAATAAAACTCCACCGAAGGATTTGTATGTATGCAAGACAGGGAAAAAGCCATGACCTGACAGTGTAAGCACAGGATAGGGTGTCCTATCTGCTCGGACGGCAGGGCCCTTAGCGAGAGAATCTGCTCGGGGGGACTGAGAAGTCCTTACAAACATCTTTAGGATGTCACGTTCGTGGAATCGAGCAGCGGGGGCAGCCTTACAGCTGTCACGTGATAATTATTCGTTTTAGCGGGGGTGGGG
>JAODJW010000015.1:1104338-1127955 GCA_026777045.1 Hyperopisus bebe | reverse complement strand
TTACATATTGTTGTTGTTTTTATACTGTTGTGCTTGAGAGACACCATCGACCGGAATCAAATTCCTTGTATGTGTTCACTCACATACTTGGCCAATAAATGCGATTCTGATTCTGATTCTGATGCATGCTCAAAAAATTAACAGACGGTCAATTAAAAAGAAAGATGACTTTTTCCAAGCTAAATATGGGAACAGGACATTAGCAGAGTTTGATGAAAGGCAAGGACATCGTTTGGTGTTTGGTTTTTAGGGCACGGAGAACCACTCAAATGACATTTTTGACTTAATTGAGAATGTAATTTTAGTTTTTTTTTAGACTTTTAATTGAGAACTAAAGCACTGCTTGAATCGTGTTTCTTTTTTAGAAACCAAAATATTTAAAAATTTCTTTTGGCTCTACACACAACAGAATCTTAAAAGCAATCCCGTGGTTCAATTAATTAAATCCCACATAATTATTTTCCACTTCACTTCCGAACTAATTTTCTACTCTTAGTTCACAAACTCCAACGGTGCTTAAGTTTACAGTGATTTCAGGGAAGCTAATGGTGAAGCCTGGATTTAATTTCAGTAACCTGCCTCATGCCTCATGGACTCTGAAGGCAGAACTTCCATATTTGTATGGTTGTAGCACCAGTGACCTTCAGCCGTTTGAAATGTTTCGTAAATAGCACTAGGCCCAACTGACGCACAGAATATCGTTAAAGAAACAGTTTCCATTGCGTCTATGTGGTTAGTGCACCAGCAGCTTCCCAAGATGCACACCATTACCGGTGATGGTATTTCCGTCCGCTGACTCACGCTCATTTTGAAGCCCCCTTTTTCATGCCGCCGATCCAATTAACTAGCTAAACTGCATTCTTGCGGCTTCGTGGATCTGCATATGACGCTGCGGATCTGAATTCCCCTTCATGTTCCGCTCACCACAGTCTTAACAGAGACTGTTGGCAGCTGTGTGTGGTAGCCATTGATGTTTGTTTAGTCTCGTGAAACACCAAATGAGTGCCTGCAGTATATTTCGGAAATGCATTTTCAGTTTACTCAGTAAAGTAAAAAAAAGATGAATTGCTAACAAAAAAAAGCCTACACAGCATGCTAATCCCCCTACCTGTACCTGCCGTGGAGAAGTGTGTTCAACCCTGGGCTGGAGTTTTGGAAACTTAGCCAAACTCTTAAAAATAGTAACGAGGATGCCATTTAAAACAAAAAAAATGAAAGCATATAGTGGGCACCTAAACTTATTTTACTCACTTACAATTCATACACAACACTGCTACTCAGGATCCTTGTTAATGAGGTTATTGTGTCTAAACATAAACAAAACAGAACTGCATTCAAACACTGGTAACGATTTAGTTAAAGCTTTCATCTATAATTTACTACAGATACCTTCAGTATGCATAATAACGGTTGGTATAAGACTTAACAAAGCATTACATCATCCTCTATTTTGAGTCATAAGATAGTGTTGATTATGGGTCGATTGCTTTGTACTGCATTAAAAAGGTATCTATAAGTGTATTACAGATGAAAGCTTCATAGAGCATTCCTAATGCATAATAAACATGGCTATAATGTGTTGTGCCATTTTATAAATATTTATTGACTTGTTTATAATGCTTTGTGAATGCATTATAATATGTTATGAATGCCTTAAGAGATACTTATAGACATGACATTCATAGAAAGTGTTGCCCAAACATTATATGACAACATAAATTAATTTTCCTACACTTCTCTGTAACTGTTTTACTGGGCAGGATTGGTTGGAAGCTGTCCAGAGCTGTTTGGCATGGTAGCTCTGGAAGGATGGATTTGCTCTGTCCTTCCTTCTTCTCTGCCTCCTGGTCCTCCCGGATCTTAGGTCCATCGCAGGACATTAAGTGGCAGGGAAGCGAGGCCTGTTAGTAGGAAGCCCCTGGACCACAGCGATCTCTGCTCTCCTCCTTAGCCGGCTCGTCTGATGCCATGTCTGCTCTCCCGGATCTTGCCGGAGCCGACCCCCCCCCCCACCACCTTCCAAGGCCTTTTCCAGCAGCCCACTTTCCCGAAACTCCTGCACCGTTTGATCAGCCCTCTTCCTGCGGTATCCCCGGATGTCTGCCCTTCGGATGTGCCTCCGACATTCCTCTCCCTTCGGCAAACCCCAGCAGGACATATGGCCGGCAGCCCACGGATGAACACTCCTTGGGGCCTGTCAGAAAAATAAAATAAAATTTAGCGTCAACGGCATCCGGTACGGGCTAACAAAAATTGAGGCAATCAGCCAATCAGCAAACACTTCAGGTTCGGCATGTTTTTGTCCCAATTTTTCCCTCCCTGTGGGTTTATTACACAATAAAGCTGATTAAAAGAAATGATGAGATGGTGTTTCGGTCTAAATTGCACATTTATTTATATCCCAGCACATCGTTACCATGGTAAAGTGCCAAAGAGAATCAGCAAGGAATTCACAGGCATGAGCCTGTAACAGAAACACGCAGCACAGACCTGGCATATAAATGAAGACATTACACAGCTATTCTGGGCGAGTCCTAATGCCAGCGCCTCGTCTTGTTTATTCCTCCCTGTGCTTTTTAAAATTGCTCTTCCTTTCAACTTTCCAGAAGCTTCTTTCGAAGGTGAGATGACCTCAGTGGAGAAGGTATACATGCAATGCGGATTGCAGTGCCAGTGTTGCAAACGACAACCCATATCCACGCAACATGCATTTGTCAAGATCAGACCTTTAAATAATTGGACATTTTTTCAATAGTGTTTGAATGAAAGTGTATTTATAGGGTGTCCTGATTAAATTGGAATTCCCCAGTATCCAATGCTTGTGAAATTTCCATATGTCTCCAATTAAAACTGCACTGCCTTTGCCCTTCACTAAGTTAATATTCCTTCAAATTAACTCTGTTTAGCTGCATTCTCTCCAGCCGCCGCAGTATGGTCACCATGACACTTTCAGAAGCTACAGACGCGTCAAAGTATGTTGAAAAAGCCATCCGTCATTCAATTGGTAGCTAAAGGCCTACCGAAATTTGATAAACAAAACTTATCTAGAAAACGATGAAGATTCTGAAATACAAAAATGCAGCACTCAAACGTTCATTCGTCATGAGGTTTGTTTATAAACCCTATGAGCTATTCACGTCGCGATCTGTTTTGACGTTTATTTTATTTTCAGACATAATTTCAAGCCGAGCCTTGTGCTTCATTACATATTTATTCTATTATTTGGTGGCACTCGTGGTCTGTTGGTGTATCGCATCAATAAACAAACAATCAAATACAGACATGCCCGTTTGCTTAAATCCGGTTTATTTTGGACTCGAAATCGAATTATGCGGAAATGAAAGGCGACGTACTTACCGTTATATCGCTCCTACAGGCAGAGAATCTGATAATTAGTTTCTGCTCCCCCCTCCCGATGCCAGGCAGAATACTAATGCATTGTAAGACAAAAACAAAAAAATTGTGCCACTTCCAAAACTTATTTCCACTGCCTCGGTAGTCTCTGTGAGGCAAGAGAGGTGAGCGTGAAGGTAAAATCTCACCAACGCGCAAAAATACAGACCAATTATATTTTCAATTTAGAAGAAAAATGCACACCAGCGACACCCTGATGAAAAAGAGCTCAATAAATTAAAAAAAAAGACCTCAGACCTATGCAGAACCGCTCAGAGATGCAATATTTTTTTCCAGGTAGTTCAGAGCAGGGAGTTTGGCTGGAGGACATGTACATAGTGGACATAAGCAAGCATGCATAGTTGTTTTTTTTGCAGTGTGTGTCAACGCAAGTGGATAAAGCGATAATACATATTTAATATCTCTGAACCTAAGCCAGTTCCCCAGATGTCTGATTTACCCCGGCCTCTGTGCCACTGCACATTCCGCAGAATATATCAGAATATTTTTCCATAGTGAAACAGAAGCACAATATATGTTCTCCGCTCCAAATTCCTAACACACCTTTATTTGTGTTAGAGTTGGAGAATCAGGACATCAGAAATCCCTGCTGGCCAGTGTTTCATCGCAGATATCTAGAGAACTGATTTGGGGACACGTGAAAGTCTTCAAACAGAGACACGTGATTGGCCAACATTTATGTCACCTTTCTTGTGAATTCCTATCACTTATTTCGCAGAGAGACATTTTCTTGGTCTTTTAATATGAAGACAGAAACTGATGGGGAATATCAGCCAATGTATGCCCTCAAGGAATTCTTGCAATAACAGAATAGCTAAACCACTAGACAGTTGAAATACTTTGCTGGATTTGTTTGTACTTGTGTGCTTCCTTGCATTTGACTTCACAAACACCTTCTGTGGTTAGTTATTATTAGCTATCATGTGATCTTTCCTTTCTTGGACTTTCCTTAAACCGCTTCCATCACATGGGCGTTGGCGGTTATTTTGCAGGTCGACTAATCCCTTTGTCTTTCCTTTGGTTTTCTGTAGAAAATGGTTCCCTTTCAAAGCAGAGAATTACATAAAAAAGATGGGAAAAGGGTAAATGCATGAATACCTCATTTGCATCCCAATGGCCGGTGTAGATAGCATGGAGCGATATCATCAAAGTATACGCACAGGATGTGATATTGCGATAAGTCTGGGCCGTATGAAAACCTTTGAGGGCTCATATCACTGTGGTCATTGTGTATCGTAGCCATAAAAGCAATTACGCTGTAGCTACCCCATTTTCATTTCACTATATTATTGTCTTCATATCTCTGTCTACGTGGATCATTTTACGGCGAGATGTTCATTTGTCCGCTGAGGTAGTTATGCCCTTCCGGGGGGGTACTGTTTAGGAATTATAATACTTCCCAGAGACTTCACTCTAGCTGAAAGCTTGAGGTGAAGATTGTGGCCGCCGGCCAATAGCGCTGACGTGATGGGTTTTTTCGCTAACGTGAAAATGCTAATATATAGCTGTCGATGCCAATGATGCGTAATATGAATAACTCCACTGTTTGCTGTATATTCATCTTTATTGGAAATTATTACACAATGGGCCCAGGGTCCCAGCTCTCCCTGGCACACTCAAATTCCGTCTAAATGATTAATGTCACAACGATTTCTAACAGTGTGTTTAACAGTGTACATTACTTTCACAATCAATACAGTCAGAGGGTAGCTGACAAACACAATAAAAACTCCCACAATATGTAATTCATGAAAGAGATTTTTAAAATTAATTTTTAAAGCTGTCTTGTTTTTATTTTTGTGTTCGTTTTTGGTAAACATAATTAGCAAAATTTCAAGTGAGTTGAAGGCATATTATTTGGGAAATTAGTCTTGCTTGTTGTTCTTTACATAAAAAAACATAATTGATTATGAAATTAACTGCTGATTTAACCAATAAATTGCTCCTGGTTGTGTGGAACTATGGGATTAATTCCTTAACTATAAAAATAACAATGGCATTTCATTTTAACCATGACTGAAATGTAGTAAGCTAAGAGAGAGAAGCCCTGAATGATTTTAAGGAAAAACAAACAAAGATATTGGCAATATTGCTGGTTGCATTGCCCGTGGATCTTTTATTTTTCACACCTCTGTGACATTATTAATTCCAAGTGGCCGTTAAACATGATCTAGCATGAGAAACATCATTCCAAAAATCATCGGTGCAAGTCGAGAGTAATTAGAATCTCTGTGCGCTGCTTTCATCACAATAGCTTTATTATTATTATTATTATTATTATTATTATTATTATTATTATTATTATAAAGTTACAATGACGACATTTGATGTCATTTACTGTGGAAATTTACAGAGAACAAGTTGAGAATCTTTTTAGGATGCCCAGATGAAGGGGCCAGTTAGAGGTTTCTAGGTTCCCACTCAAAAATTACCTTTGGGTCCCCTGCTTTCCCAGTGTACTGACTGTTTTTGACCAACAGGGGGCCCCCAGAACACCCGGGGGCCCCAAGTAACTATGTGGCTCGATTGGTGGTAAACACCGTCGCTACCCAGATAGCCGAAGCGGGGAGAGTAATAATTCCTGATTTCTGGAGGCAAATCTATACAACCCACCGTTATGCCCGATCGTTATGTGAAACCATTATGTTCAACAGCTGCGTTAAACCGTAATAAAGGAGGGAGGGTTAGAAGAGTAACGGAGCAGCCAGAGTAACAGCCGGGCAAAGAACAGAGTCAGCGCAACTGAAACGCAAAATGGCACACGGAACGTCCTGCCGTCCATAGAATGGATGGATGGATACTTTTAGTAGATATGGGTGGGTTCAGCAGCGATGGTCTCGTCTAATAGGAGCCATACGGCTGAGAGGGCTGCCGGTTGTGGGGAATTTGTGCATCCCTGCTGGGGCTGCCTGATCTCGGGTTCACTCTATAGCTAGCGCCCCCCCCCCCCACCCCCCCAAATGTCATTGGTTGGTGTGTCATGTCGTTATATTAAGAGAGGCGGCTCAGATTACCATGTTATTTCTTTTTGGGTCGAGGATATTCAGTTTGCCGTAATTTAATCTGAGAAGGCAGGACGACAATGATACCAGACGCTAGAATATTCCTCATATTTACATCTGATTCTGCGTCGCCTTTTGTTCTGTCCATCCATCTTCCAGCTGCTTATTTGGTACAGGATGATGGGGGGAGGGGGCTGAGACCCAGGCGGCATTGGGCATGAGGAAGGGGCACATTCTGGACCTGATGCCAGTCCATCACAGGACACACAAACACATACACACACACACACACACACACACACACACACACAAATGCACGAAAAGTTGTTTAGATTGCAAAAAAAAAAATGGTCCCCACAACATCAAAATAACAGGTTTTTATCACATTGTGGGGACACTCCCGTGATGTGTGAGGCACAGGTGCTGTCTGCTGAGTCTCTGAACTGCTCCTTCATCATCTTTTAAGGTAAAACAAAGATTCTTCATTTCAGGGTTCATTCACTAGCTGTTCAGCTGAGTCGTACTAGGTTCTCAATAAGACATTTTTAGCTATTTAATTAGTCACATAATTAATTTGAATTAAGTTATTAATGGATAAATGTGTGCATGCCAAATTAACATGTTGTACAAACGTGCAAGTATTTTTTTCATGTTTCTAATCTAATTGCATAAATGCAACCCCACCAAATGAGAACTTTTAACTTTATAAATCTTCATTATACTCTGCATGACATGCTATAAATCTCCAAAAGCGCTGTATGAAATGATAAGCTTCATCAAATTCAGCTAATTATTTATAGCCAGCAGGTCATTGACCGTCCGGTCAAGCGGCCAAATTGCACTCCTGAGTGATGTCAGACTGGGTCATGAAGGCCGCTTTGAAGTTCATCATTGCCGCTTTAGCCACTTCCCGTTGGATACTTTCCAGTTTTCTGCATCAAGTACAGCTCAGTTTTATTGGCCATTGTTGATTTTAAGGCCTAGTTTTTATTCTTAAATGCAAATCAGCATTTTCAGATCAAAGCTCAGAGTGGAGTGTTGTGCTTTTTTTCTGGACTGTTAGAATTACTTCTGGGAAGCATTGCATGTTGATGAGGGAGGCATGACTTTTAGAATGTAAAGAGCAGATCTTGAGGATTTAAAGGCAATATCATTGCTCTGTCCCTTTGCCCCCCCCCCATCTGAGTTTTGCCATAGGGAGGTGAACTCAACACCTCAACCACTGACACAACAAGGAAAGGCCCTTAATGCACAATCAGCATCTGCACTAGACGTAATATTTTAATATTGCGCCTAATTCACCGTCACGTTAATTAACAATGACAGTTAAAGTTACATTCGCATTTTTCATTTACTTTTGTGTAAATACAACGATTGGCAGATGGAAAAAGAAAATCTGACACGCAACCATCCATTGTTACAAAGACTTCTTAAATCCTTTCAGTCCTGCTACATGTCTTTAGATGTTTTTCGTCGTGAGACAAAAAAATGTGGGAAATGGGATCCCTGCAACTGTTTTCCATAGTCGAAGCATTTCGGAAAATATTAATAGTGGCAGTTTGTATATGAAGTCACCGGCTGTGTCCTTGTCATACTAGGAAATACAAGCTGTTGGGCTTCTCATCTTCTTGTGTATGTGTGTGTCATATTTATACCTTATTATAGCTTATATATCTATCCATGTCTCATCCATAGCCATTTATCCAGTCTGGGAACAAGGCAGGGGATACCCTGGACAGGATCATTTTAGAATAGAATAGAATAGAATAGAATAGAATAGAATAGAATCTTTATTGCCAGGCAACTAAGACTGGTGAAATCTTTTTGTTCATATGTTATTGCATCAAGAATAAGGCAGCGGGACATAAATATTATACAATACAAAATAAATACAGAGCTTAGTGTATAATAATCAATTAATGATATACAGTATAATTGGGTAAAAAATATGTCCCTAGACTTGTTAACATAATAAAAGTTGGATCTTTGGGGGTCAGAGCTGTGTGTGAAAAATCATAAATGTCACAAGAGAGAAATGTATGCGGCCTAATTGGTGGCCGTTACTCGCTATTTGGCTTCTGCCACGTCCTTCGTTCCAGCCCTAATCATCTCATGCCTTAAGGAGACCTGCGAAGGGGTTTGCTCTGACCCCAGCCGGCTCAGTGACTCTGAGCTGACTGGATCTGTTTTAAGAATAATTCTAATTAGGAAGAACATGTACAGGTTCCACTTGAATACAACCTGTCTTTATTTTATTAAGCTTCCAAGACCTTTTTTTTTCTGTTACATAACAAGGAAATGAAAGCGTCCTCCCGTTGTCAAAGTCGGCTTTTGCTCTTCTCATAATTAACCCAAGCTGACCCAGGATCGGCTTATTTTTGTCTCCAGCAGAGGCGGGTGAAGGAGGAGATGCACAGGGCATGCTGCTCACCAGCTTTCCGGAACATCAGCACTTCAGCCCAGTGGACAGGCTGGTCCCTGGATTGCTGACTGCTGCTGAAATGCGGACATTAACTGGATTATGACAAATGCGGGTAAGAGACAGTCAGACACGCAACATCTGCTGTCCCAAGACTGGGACGAGAAAGCAGGCGGCGAGGCCTCGGGGTGACAGGAGTGACCTGCAGCGTGACCCTGGTGATGTTCACACCAAATGCACGCACTTCAAAAGGGATACAGTGTGGCTCTGTGGGTTAGTGACCATCATCAGAAGGTTGCTGGTTCAAACCCCAAGGCTGGCACAATGATATCACTGTTGGACCCTTGAGCAAAGCCCTTAACCCCCAAACGCTCCAGTTATATGGTGCTTTGGATAAAAGTGGCTACTTGTTGAATGAATCAAAATTAAGGACTAATCTCTAAAACGTTTGTAACACAATTAGCATCTTTACCATTCACCCTAGAACATGAATTTCCCAGCGCTGTAAGCAATCCCTGGGATTTTGGTATTTGAAAGGAGGGGTGAAGTGGTGTTTGCACAAACGAAAACATGACGGCTGTCTGTCTGTTGGCGGCGCTGTCCACGTCTCAGCTCAGTGGGGGTCACTTTGTAATAAAAGTTTCTGTTTGTGTTGGTTGGTAACTGCACGTCTGGCTGACTTGAGGCTCCCAGCACAAACAAATGCAGTATTTGCCAGTCAGCCGTGGCCAGACACTGCTGTTCTGTATTGGGGGGGGAGTTTACACGGGGTGGGAGGGGGTTCTGCAATATATCTAACAATACAAGACATGACTTAAGCTCTAGTCTTACTCATGAAAGCCAATGATTTTTTTTAACAGTAAAACATTTATGTGGATAAACATTTGTGTGTGTGTGTGTGTGTGTGTGTGTGTGTGTGTGTGTGTGTTTGTTTGACCTAACTCCCAGGAACAAGCAAAGAGGTCACAAAAAGATTTTAGGGAAGTCCTAGTCGATCATTTAATGATGGACTCACATCCAGGTGGCTGCTGGTTCTATCCTTGAGGGACTTCTGTGCTGTTGTGTTTTTTTTATTCCCGTGTCGAGTAAATGTCTCAAACCAGCTCAGCAGAAATGTCAAGCTGAGAAGTTGGATAAGTACGTATGAATTTTCACATTATTCCGGCCGTAGGTGTCTTTGTAATCCGCTCTCTGCACCCTCCACATCCCTCTGCACCCCTCCGCATCCCCCACATCCCTCCACACCCCGGTGTGACCCTCCACATCCATCTGCATCCTCCACATCCCTCTTCATCCCCCCACATCCCTTTCCATCCCTCCGCATCCCCAACATCCCTCCACACCCCGTTGTGACCCTCCACATCCATCTGCATCTTCCACATCCCTCTTCATCCCCCCACATCCCTTTCCACCCCTCTGCATCCCTCCACATCCGCACACATCCCTCTGCACCACTTTGCACCCTCCACATCCCTCTGCACCCATCCACATCCCCCCACTTCCCTCCACATCCCTTTCCACCCCTCCGCACCCCTCTTTACCCTTTTGCACACCTCCACATCCCTCTGCACCCCTTTGCACCACTCCGCATCCCTCTGTACCCCTGTGCACCCCTCCACATCCCTCCACACTTCTGTATATTGCTTGTTTGGATTGCGGGACTGATCAGCTTTCCGCAGGGGGCACCAGCGTCTCCGGTTAGATGAATATTTCATGGGTCTCAGTCAGTATTTGAGAAAAAAACCAGTCAAACCCTGAAGGATGGCCTCTGGGTCACTGCTGCTGATGTCCTGAGGATTACATCACCAATGTCATTCTCACTGTGCAGCAAATGTGTAATGTTCACATTACATGATACTGTTCATATGGTTCTGTTTTAGAGAAAACTGACTCAATTGACTTTTACTTGGCATATTTATTCGTCGTCCCTAACCAATGCCCGGTGGCCGATGCCAAAAATAATCCCACTGTCCACCACAAAGCAATATAAAATATTCAGGCAGTGTAAAAGCATATTAGACCTTCAATACATCATCTTGTCCAGGACGTCCCCTGCCTTGTGCCCTGTGTTTCCTGGGATCAGCTACAGGCTCAGTGTGACCCTGTTCAGTTACGGAAGACGGATGGAAAAATGCACATTTTATGCATTTTTATTAAATAAGAAAATGTATGCTATGTACAGTATATACACATATATAAATATATATATTGGTAATATATTTTCAGCATCCTCTCGGTATCCACAAAGGCTGGGCCTACAGTAAAAGGAAATGGATTTGTTAGCGCGTGAGCCGTAACGATGGTCGCACCTGATCCCGGAGCGGCAGGCTGATTGATGATGGTCCTCCGGAACTGGGAGCTGGGGGGGAGCGCGAGTCGGCAGAGGGGGGTGCAGGGCGGCAGGAAGGGAACGCGAGTTCCCAGGTCCGGCGGCCAGGGAAAGCGACCAGCCCCGCAGACAAAGGATGCTGCTATTTCGGGAGCTCGGAGCTTCTGGAAAGCTCTCCAGAGCATCTGCGCTTCCTGGCCTTAATTGGACAGGTTCTCAGCAAATAACCACAACCGGGGAAAAAAGAAATACTCAGCTGTAGCCATGGACTTTGGCCTTCATGGATTTATGTATTTTTTATTATTATTATTACTCTAGTCAACAAGTAAATATTGAAACGACAATCGTTGAATGGGGTTAGTTGTTAAAGACACTTTTAGCACATTTCAGCAACTAACCCTGGATACATGCAGGTCCCTCCACATCTGCTAGCTTCAGGCTCCGAGCAACAACTCTGATGCTTATGAAACATGTCAAACCAAAGCTACACTGGATAATGAGTAAACAGATAGCAGATTCCCTTCAACACCAACAACAAGGGCAGTCTCCCGTATCTCAAACTCTCAGAACACTGCATTCAGGCCCCTGAATCTGAGTTAAGCTATAATACTGCAGGTTTATATAAAACTTTCAACAGAGATGGGGGTAAAAACATTTGTTTTTGGGTGGGCATGATCCGCGGATCAGTGTGGGTTAGGACACGGTACCCGTGACCAGTAGTTTGTTGGTTCAAATCCCAGAGACAGCAGAGTGATGTCACCTTGGGCCCCTGAGCAAGGCCCCTAACCCCCCAGTTGCTCCAGGGACCGTCTGTCTCTGCTTTCTCAAAAAAAAAAAATCTTCTTTGAATAAAAGCTTCTGCTAGATAAATGAAATGTAAATGACTTGTCAAAAGCCATCCCAGAGCTGGCTGCTCTGGCCCCCACCATGGGGGCTACTTGCAGCCCGTTACTCCAGCTGAAACAAGGCAAATAAATCCCCCCCACCGAGGTCGGCGATTTGGGTCACCGCTGACCCCCACGTTCTTGCTGGTCTGCAAAAACCAGAACTGCCAGCATCTCCGCGATGACGCTCTGCTGTCCATTTTGACGCTCAAGGTCACATTTTGGGGGGTGTCGCGCCTCCCCCCCCCCACGGCCATGTCTGTACTACTGCGCAGCCAGAGGCAAAAACAAACCAAATCGGTTAAAGCAAACTGCCCCCTTCACAAACATGCCAAAACGTTTCTTTTTGCTGTTTTTTCCACTTCCCTGGTCAGAGAGAGCTGAGAAAACAAACAGCGCCTTCAAATGAAGCGAGCGTCTATGCGGGACGCGGCGGCACGCTGGAATCGATCCCCTTCTCCAAACAGCACCGCTACGCACGGGACGGAAGCCGCGGCCGGCCAGCCCATGCCTCGGGCTCGCGGTTGTTGCCGCGGCGATGCCAAAGAAAACTCAGCGGGCTGCATAGCCCTCGTGCGACCGTAGCCACCTCCCCGTAAACTCACGCCGGTGGAATTTCAGGGCCAGTACCACTGCTGCCCCCACAAAGCAGGCCTTTATCCCCCCATAACCGACCTGGGAAAGAGTCAACAGGCCCCCCCTCCCCCGCCGAATCAAGCCTAAGAGTCCACCATGGCGAGTGCCACACCGGAGTTTCTAAAGCCCGCGTGTTTATTTTGGCATCACCAGCTGACAGGCCTTTCCTGAGGCCCAGAAAGTCGTCGTTAATCAGCATCTCGTGAAACGACGGGGTTTGAAATTACGGCCGCGGCCGATGGCAGGCGGCGACGGCACCGCGGTCCGGGGAGGAAATTGAGAAATCTGGGGAAATTGAAAAGCAGGGAAGCGTTTTGTTGTTTTTGTACATGACGTTTTCTATAGCGTGCCGTAAGACAGGCTGGGAAAATAATAGCAGGCATCGGGGAATACTCAAGAGTTTTTGGTCTTTTTCCTTTGCTCTGGAAAGAGGTTTTCCCTGATTCCTTACGGAAATGATTCTTACACGTACATGTCATGTGTTTACCGCCCCAATCCAGTATTAAGTACGCTGCAAAATCTAACCTTCAGCTAACAGCTACATACTGTATTCAGTACCTGTATTGTTTGCATAGTAATTCCTGTAAGTAACTGTGGAATAATATTACCACATGACCAATGTCACATGACCAAAGTCATCGGAGTTGTGGACTAAAACTCAGATGAAGTCTCACAACATATATTTGGTAAGAAATTGAAGACAGAAAGATTGTTTGGTCCTTTTTGACTGTTATTAAAAAGTTTCATGAGATTAAGCATAACTCAAGATATTGTAGCGATTTTATTAAATACTCTCCCAGTTTTGTTACTGTTTATTGCTTTCAGATTTGCTTTTTCCATGAAATGATAAAAGTAAAGGAAGGAAGATCCTGCTGGAATTTGCCTGGAGATTTCCGTAATCCTGGGACGACAGGTGCATATTATTCGATGAGGGCGCTGCAGAGTTTCAGCATAAATCTATTTGCATCCCAATATGGAGGGAAAAAAGCAAGCAGAAAATGAAAGACACTGGGAGATGCTTTGTGGGAAAGAACTCCTGTAATTTCTCGAGCCTCTGGAGGAATATCGAAAAGCTTCTGAATCTGCATTTGGATTTTTCTTCTTTCTTCCCACACAGAAGCCAGCTGTGTTCCCATGGTGACCCTTACGCTCTGTAGTGTTAATACAGCCTGGGCAGCAAGAATCAGGCCATGGCTACCAGGAGACTCTTTCTGGGGTCAAATTGATGTACCTATGACCGGAAGGTTGCTGGTGTGAATCCCCGTCGTTCAGCACAGTGATGTCATCATTGGGCCCCAGAGCAAGGGCCTTAACCCCAATTGCTCCAGGGTCTGGTTGACCCCTCTTTCTCAGCTGTACTCTACTTTGGGTAAAAGCATCTCCCAATTAAACAAAACTGCAAAGCCATTGATTAAATGGGTCAGATACCTGGGGCGACAGGAAATAACCTACATCACCTGGGGTGTGACAGTGGGCTCTTTGTGGAGAACGTGAGGCTGCACACTTAAAAGGCAGGGAGTTCACTTTGACAGGCTCACTGCGGACGGGACGCGCCGCATCCTGGAAGCCAAACGGGATTGTGGGCAAACAAGCCATATTTGTTAAGCTGTTCATGACACGCTGAAGGTGTATCTGTGTGTTTTGCCTTTGAATCCAGTCCACAGAATATTGATGCAGCACCTCAGCACAGGTGGCTATTAACATGAACTCCAGGCTCTGTGTCGGTGCTGTACAACGTCGTCCACTTTCTTCTGAAAAAGTCTTCTATTCTGAGTCGTCTGAAGGAGGGAGATCTTCTCAAGATGGACTTGAGAAGCCAGATGGTGGCACATCAACACAATAACGTTGAGGGCCACTCTGTTTCAGGATCCATGATGCACACTTTATGATGGCGGACTGACTGCTGATCTTCCTGCAAATCAGGAACAGCTTTCAGTTAGCATCAGTTAACCTCACATTCTCCCATTTCATGGAATACTCTCTCATCTCCTGTTTTCAGCACTAGCAGAGTAGGAAAAGTGAGTCCTAAGCTTATGAATTCTTCTAGGACTGCAGACTGGTGTTTAATGTAGCAATTATATAGCTGCATGAGATATGCATGTCAGTGACGTTCCGGTTAGCATTAGCCGCGGCTTTGATTTGAGCGTCTCTGGAATCCGTTCCCGTTCTCTGCCACCGCTATCAGATTATGGATTGCTCATTAAGCTTATGATGATTCTGTCTCCATCTGTTGGCTGATAACTGTTCCTGCATAAGCGTGAACATAAATCAGTTCACAGGCTGAACATTGTCAGTTTAATCATCATGACCTTTTTGTAACCGTAACGACTCCCAAAAAAGAAATTCCATACTGGGGTATAAGTTTAAGGTCATTACTTCTAATTGGATTTATTTGCTAGGTTTTTTTCCAGTTATTTATGAACAGAAGAGGTCATCGCTGTAGTTGCAGACCTTTGAGGTTCTGTGACGGTTTATTGAAATGGAATAAGTAAAAATATTGTATTATATTCATATAAAGTCAAACAGTGCAGAAACCATCATAGCTGTAGTAATTTATTCTCAGACACGAACAGGTCTTAGTCTTGAATGTCATATTAGTCATTTGGCTGGTTTTCATTTCAGAGACCAGCATTTAGCCTAATCGAGGTCATTCCTGTCTAGAGGGTAACCATTTTATAACCGTTCCCGGGTAGCTTGACATCAATGTTGCACAAAAATAAAATGTAAAGGAAATTAATATCCATCCGTCTTCCAGACATTTATTCTGGTCAGTCATGGGGGATGGGGCCCAGTAAACAGCACAGGATTCTGGGATATTCCCTGGATGGATGTCAGACCAATGCAGGGCACGTACGCACATATAGATAATCTCACACTGCGGGTGATTTGGAGACACCAGTTCACCTGACTGCATGTCTTTGGATTGTAGGAGCAAACTGGAATACCTGGAGGCCCCCCCGGCAAAAGAGAGAGCATGCAAACTTCACAGGCTGAATGGTGTGGGGTTCAAACCCCCAGTCTTAAATGTGTAAAGCAGTGTTTTCTCAGTTGGGAGCAAAAATGTGGACTGTCTGATAGAGAGCTCAGAAGGAGTAAAAATGTGGACTGTCTTTTAGGGAGCTAGGAGGGAGCAAAAATGTGGGCTGTCTGACAGGGAGCTGGGAGGGAGCAAAAATGCAGGCTGCCTGATAGGTAGCCCAGGGGCATGCACTGTACAGTGCATTGCTGCACCCACCACACAACAAACCACTTCAGGGATGAGAACCTGAGTGCAGTCATGTGGCAGATGATTCCTCAGCACCACACTAGTCCAAATAGACCAGTGTGAGGTGTTTCCTGGCAGCTGAGGTGCCAATCCAGCCACTAACCCCCAGGTTATTCCCTGTAAGTTGGAGGACCTCCTTATAGGGCTGGGGGTAGATTAACAGCATACCCAGGATGAAGCAATTGCAAGTTAAGGGCCTTGCTCAAGGGCCCAATGGAGTAGAAACACTCTGGGCATTCACGGGATTTCAACCAGGAACCTTCCAGTTGCTGGCACAGAGCCCTAGCCTCAGAGCCACCACTCTGTGTAGGGAGCTCAGAGGGAGCAAAAATGTGTGCTGCCTGACAGGGCGCTCAGAGGGAGCAAAAATGTGGGCTGTCTGGTAGGGAGCAAAAATGTGGGCTGTTTGGTAGGGAGCTCAGAGGGAGCAAAAATGTGGGCTGTTTGGTAGGGAGCTCAGAGGGAGCAAAACTGTGGGCTGTTTGGTAGGGAGCTCAGAGGGAGCAAAAATGTGGGCTGTTTGGTAGGGATCTCAGAGGGAGCAAAACTGTGGGCTGTTTGGTAGGGCGCTCAGAGGGAGCAAAAATGTGGGCTGTTTGGTAGGGAGCTCAGAGGGAGCAAAACTGTGGGCTGTTTGGTAGGGCGCTCAGAGGGAGCAAAAACATGGACCGACTGTGGGTCCCCAAGGACTGGACTGAGAAACACTGATATAAAGCAATAGCCCCAATGACTAAGACACCACGCTACCCCTATCAATACCATGTCTAACAAACATACCCCAACATTACATTGGTATTAGAATTATTGCAAGTTAACAAACAGCAATGCAAGTTGCAGGATTTCAAGCACATAAGACTGAGAAAAAACATTTAATAGTAATTAGCAGTAATTAGTGACCTGGCTGTAGCCGCAGTGTCGACCTCAGTACTTTAACATGAATTCGGCACCTTGGCAAATAACACAGGAAATTATGCCAACAATATGATACACTGAATGAAATATCATCACAGCTGCTACAAATACTTTGGTTTTTGTCCAAAAAAGACAATATTTGTGTGATTTGTGTGAGTAAGTGATATTTTATTTAATCTTGTAGGTCAAGGTCAATGGCTTAGGAGAGAGTTTGATATTGGTGGGGGGGGGCACAACTTAATAATTTAAATACAAAGGTCTATTAATCGTGGGGATGAATGAATCCAAATTATATATCGGGGGGGGGGGGTATATGTCCCTGCTTGTCCCTGTATCTATGGGTCAGGTGCTGTTTTTGTGTTGAAGCCACACCATTGTTGTTAAATAAAAAGTCAAGAAAATTAACAGTGTGTCAACAGTACTTATCTGATACACCCTACGATAGACAAGCAGAGACTGAGAACATTAACATGCATGTCCTGGTTTGTTTAGGGGGAAATGCAGCCTTATACCTGTTAGACGCCCTTGTGTGGGAAGCTCAATGCGGCCTTCAAAGATGGGGGGGGGGCAAGATGGAGGAAGCAGCAGATGGTACTGAAAGCGTACTAAAGAGGAGAGGAGAGGTAGATAGGTCATCATCCACCACCCGGCGTGCGGACACGGCCCAGCTGGGAGCATAAGCGAAGGGATGTAAGAAGGCATGAACGGGGGGTTCTGCTAAGAACATTCTAGAGGCAGTAGAGGTGCCCCCATCCCCTGGGAATGGCAGGGAATGAATGGGCAGGCAGAGAGAGAGAGAGAGAGAGAAAATGAGAGAGAGACAGAGACGGAAAAAGAGGGAGAGAAAATGAGATAGAGAAGGGGATAGAGAGAGAGAGAAAATGAGAGAGAGACAGACAGACAGAGAAAATGAGAGAGAGAGAGAGACAGAGAAAGAGGGAGAGAAAATGAGATGGAGGAAGGGAGATATAGAGAGAAAATGAGAGAGAGAGAGAGAGAGAGACAGACAGACAAACAGACAGATAGAGAAAATAAGAGAGAGAGAGAGAGAGATAGGGAGTGTTTCCCAGCAGACTGGAGCTCCCCAAGGCCTGTCAGAGTGAGGCATGATGGTGCTGAGTGAGGCGGGCAGGTACCTCTCAGGTCACGGGCAGCGTCGCGCGGAACAATAACAGCCTTCAGAGCTCGCAACAGATGTTCGCAGCACGTGAGGGCGGGGGTGCCAACGCTTTCATGTATGCGCGTTTGCATGCGCGCCGTTCGCATGTTTAAATGCGGCAGCCTCTGGCAGCAACTCTAATAGCCTTAACAAAACGCAGGTCCGGTGGACTGAGCGGTTCTGATGTATGTCAGCGTTCATTAAGAACAACGAGAATAGAAGAGAAAATGGGAAACTGTTACTTGGCCTAGTTAAAGTGATTAAAGTGAAGCTTGGTTGTGTTACCAGAGTGGCTGATGTTCGGTTGTACACAGGATTACTTAATTATTTCATATTAAAGCAAACAAATAACTCTGAGCATCAATGCTGTGTTTCTGGCTCCCATGCATATGTGTAAAGAAACATAAAAGACCTTTCAGACTCCTGCCTTGTAGTAAATTAAGGAGCTTTTGAGTCTAAATATTTTTTCTCCCTCTATTTCTGTAAAACATTTACTGCCAAGTCCAATTCATCTCTCCAAATGCAATGTATCACATGTCGGGGCGATCCAGAAATCTATTGGCCACGGGCAGTTTCTATGGCAACAGTGGCCCGAAATGCCTTCCCTGGGAAAATGTAAACAGCGCCTGAACGGTGAGGATGTATGTGGATTGTTTTCTAATCTCGTTACTTTCAATTTCTACGCTCAGATAAGCAACGGCTGGCCTGCCGGTATCTGGTACCACACAGAAAAGCAAAAGAAGAAGAGAAATGAAGAGAAACTTTAAGAAAATCAATTTTCTTATCATCAGCCCTGCCTCCAATTGTAAAATCAAATCAATAGGTAAACGTGTTATGATAATGGACCGTGAATGACTAGACACCAGTCCCTCTTCTTTCAGGCTGGCCCAGGACGCCGTCTTTATATAATACAGGCCATCTTGACCTTGGCTGAAATAAACCCCGAAATAAAGTTTTTCTTAGTCATTCTTCTGCATTAAAATCAAATCACTTTATCTGCCACATCGCATGACACTTGGTTGAGTGCAGGTGAGTAAAAAACTTGTATGTCGCACAACAGCAGCGATGGGATAATGCAAAGCGCACGGATGAAAAACAAACTAATACAATTAAAATATGATCAGTAGTTTTCCTTCACCGTTATACCTAAAAAATTGATTTTATAAATATCCTGCACTGTCTATGAGTCTATGAGGCCAGACCTTAAAGGGATGGTAAGTATTTAACGGTCAGTTTGATGCTCTTTAGTTCATTTTAGCACATTCAGTTGTTAAAGCAAAAGGCTGATTATACGTGAAGTATGCAGAGTTTTCGTTTTACCCCCGTTTCGTTTCAGCGCCGTGTCACTGAGGACAAGGCTTCCCGATATCGCATAACCTTCCTGCTCTTCTTAACCACCCCCAAAAACGCCAGACTGTTTGTGCTCCGCCGCTCAGCCATGGTATCTAACCCCGAAGAGCTTCACCGTGTCAATCTTCAGTGACCTCAGGTACCCTCAGCTTGGTCCGTCTCCCATTTCACCTCACCGCCCACCTGATTCTGGCACGGTTTAATACACAGCAATTTTTTTTGTGTTATTCTAGAACAGAGGGTCAATTGTTAGACTGAGAGTGTCCATTAGATGTAACACTGCCAATTCAGTGATTCCCATTCCTGTGTTACTGAAATGCATTAACAGATACATTTGTAGGTTTTGTTTAAAGTCACTCAGGCTCTGAACATGTCCATCCATCTTCCTACCGCTTATCCAAGACAGGGCCCTGGGGTGCATGGAGCCTATCCCAGGCAGCATGGGGCAGCTATTTTTTAAAGTGTAAGGCATAAAAGGGGCAATCACACAGAGGGACAACCTTATCAGCCAATGAATTGTTTTGAATTGCTGAGTGACAGATGAGGCGCCATACCAGTGACCAATCAGCTTTCAGCTGGGGCCATTGCCCCTTTGGCCCCGCCCCTGTATAGGACACAAGGCTGGCGTATCTGTCCATTTCTGAGCACTGACACGCACACTACAGGCAATTTAGAGGTCACAGATAGTGTGGTACTTGTCTTGACACTGCAGTAGGAAACCAGCGCAGCCAGAGCAAGCCATGTGATGGGGAGGGAACATGCAAACTCATATACAAAGAATTAGGGGTGGGATTCAAACCCACAACCCTGAAAGTGTGAGGCCACCACTGTGGAGTCCAGGTTAAAAACACAGGTGCTGCTGACTTCGTGTTTGTATTATATAAAGCTGCACCAGACATTTCAAGTAAGAAAAAAAAAATAATTAGTGTTTGCCAATATTTTCCTTTTATTCAGCTCATAATAAATTAGATAAGAAAAAGCATTATGTGCAGTAATGCGAAGCCAAAACACTGCTCAACTGATTCGGAAGATTTTAATTAAACAAAGCTGAACAGGGAATGAGGGTTAGAATTCACATTGTCTTCAGTGTTATAAACCACGGGGTATTTTTTTAATCTGCACTCTCAGATTTATATTCATGGAAAAAAATTACCTTTCATTAAATGATTTTATAAGTACTATATGCTGAGTATAAGCTTGGGGGGGGGGGCATTGTAGTGCAGTGGTTGGCCCTCACCCCTCTGGGACCAGGGTTCGAGTATTCCCTATGGCTCCCTGTGTGTACTGCAGTCCCCTCCCCCCCCCCACAGTCAAAAAACATACTGAGGTTTTGTGCATAGCTGTGAGTGTGTCCTGCGATGGGCTGGCCCCCCATCCTGGGTTGTTCTCAGCCTTGTGCCTGTAGCCTCCAGGATAGGCAGCAGACCCCCTGCAACCCTAAATAGGATGGATGGATGGATGGATGGAGGGTTAGGGTATAATTTTGACATGAAACCCAGCCTTTCCTAGACAAGTAGTTATGGGAGATTGAGGGTAATATAAGTATGTCTTTTTTGGAGGGAGGGTCTTGTAATTTGCTGCACGTGTGCATGGATGGACATGAAAGGAGTTTCTAGCATGTCTTTCCATTCACTGTGTTGACTTCTCCAGAGCGTTTATGCTGGCTGATCTCTGGGGAGTCACTTCCCATTAGAAAACTGGTGATGTCAGTTGGAGCAATCACTAGATTTCCTTCCTTGGGGGGGGGGGGTTGGGGAGGGACCCCGCCACTGAGCCGCAGGTGTGTCTCTGTCCGTAAAAGTCCCTGCAAAGATCAGAAGCTCACGGGGGCATGAAGACCCGGCATCTCGCTCCTCGGATTGTCCACGCTGATTTTATAGCTATGCTTTGTTCTCCGGTCCCCATTATCAATTGCGCCGTGCTTTCAGAGATACCCTCTCCTCTGAAGGATGCTGCTTTCCACACATTTCATTCTCGCACGATGTAAGGTGAGAGTATGGCAGCAGCCGCGGTCGTGGTTTTCCCGCTACTCCGCGGTCAGTGTGCAGCACTGCGCACATACCCATAATTCTTGGTGCCGGAATCTGTTCAATGGTTTTCTGTAGCGCAGGAGGCTGTCAAATCTTCCGCCAAATTCGGGACCATGCAGGGCAGATTTCCGTATAGGAACCAGGTGTGCATATTTGCTTGTGCGGTGGGGGCCGTAAGGAGGGGGGTGCACGCTCGCTCGACTTCTAACATTTATAGTGACTAATGTATGTGCAATGAGAGTAAATGCAGCTCAGACTTGGGGGAATTACTGATACTTCTGACATGATAAAGTAAAACTGAATCTATCCCTCAGTTTTAATTGTATTATGAAGCTCTTCTGCTCAGTATATGGAAGGGAATGTATTTCAGAATAATATTAGTATAAGGTAATTCACACCATCAATTGATGGCTAATATTACTGAGCACTGCAATAGCACCAGGCACTGGATTTGTAGCTGATATCTTCCTGCTTTCTAATCCAGTGCCTCAGCCTCTACATCACATTACTGACTGCTGGTCTAGGACATTCCGTGCCACTTTTTTTTTTGCATAATGGCATTGGGTGGGGGGGTGGTATGCAGAATTTTGCCAGGCCATAAGCATTTTCTCCCACGTTTTGCGGGGCTCGCTGTACCACCTGATTCTCAGTATGTGCGGAGAAGCCAAGTATATCACAGGAAAGGCGTCCTCGGTATGCCTGATTAGTGACACGCATAAGCGTGCATGGCTTGGATGGGATGACATGCACAGGAACATTTAGTATGAAAGCCAAATGCCCCCCCCCCCCTCCATGTACTACGGACCAGGGGGCTCACCCATCAGGAGGGGGGGGGGCGAGTATGATTTATCTTCCCACAGCCAATTCCTGAGCACCAGAGCTGGAAGCGCCCTAGAAACACATCTGCGCATTTTACGCTTGGAAATGTGCAATATCGAATCAGACAGGGAGGCCATTTTGAAGGCCATGATGGGAACGCAGGACGTAAAGAGAGGGTGTCTACTCTGGCACGAGCGACGTAAATGAGCGAGCAGGAGATGCGTAACTGTGCCAAGGCCCTCGGCTCATTGCGGATTATAGAGTCGCACTGGTGCTATGGACTCCAGTACATTCTTCTGGGGCCTAATGGGAAGACATTGTTATTCTTACAGCACCGTGATTAAAAGCGTTACACTAGGGTTGGTCCTGGGTGCTTCTGTCACATGTCTGTCTTAGAAGCTAGAATCTTTAATATTCAGTGATTCCTGATATGGTTTTTAAATCAGTTATAAATAAGTAAGAAGGGTAATAGAATTGAGTTGATGTACTCTTAATGGGTGGAGTTCTGATGGTGGTTAGTGTGTGGCCCCGCTTAGGACACTGTACCTGCCACTGGAAATTTGTTGGTACAAACTGGCGGAGTGATGTCACCACTGGAACCTTCAGTGTGACCTTAACTCCCAGTTGCTCCAGGGACTGGCTGAGACTGCTTTCCCAATAAACACCCTTTGGAATTCAGCATCTGCTAAATAAATAAAATGCAAATAATGATGTGTATTATTAACAGCTAGAATGCGACGAAAAATAATGATGGCTTCAAAGAGGCATCAGTCGATACAGACTTAGTCTATACTAAGGAAGATCTTGCAAATCCTGCTTTATGAGCTCTGCTAGGATTTGCTAGTGTGCTCTTCTGTCTCCTTTTCTATCAGAAAGTTTCATCCTCTACCCACATCCACTGGGAAAGTCGCGGGAAACCCGAAGGTATCCCCGACCTCCTGTGTCTCGGACAGCAGCGGAATGGTGGGCCTTGGAAATTTCAGCAGTCACGGCAAGCAGAATAATGGCGAGACTATCTGGGAAACTTCAATTTTCAGATGTCTGGTTCCATAACCACTATTCCACTTTCCAGAACTTTAGCTGGAAAAAAAGGTGTTGATTCCCAGCCAAATGCACAGGGTCTTGCGTCCAGACAAATACCCTCTAATGAAAACGCTTGTCTGGTAAAGAGACACTTACAAAGAATTTAACTTGACCTTTCGCACCAATACAAACAAGACAATAAACATTGAATAATTAAAGTAGACGTGAAAGAAAATATAGGTATGAGTTAATAGTAAAAACCTTAGTGCAATACTGCAAATAGTAAATATATATACTCTTGTGGCCAGTTTCCCAGTCAAGGATTAAGCCTAAGCCTAGACTAGCTTTGAGTTACAATGGTGAATCTCCATTGAA
>JAODJW010000015.1:1070156-1082749 GCA_026777045.1 Hyperopisus bebe | reverse complement strand
GTTTTCAAAAATATCAAATATATATATATATATATATTTGCAATATATATATGCATAAATTTATAAATGAGTGAAAAAAAAAATTGTGCTGCGGTCTCTTAATTTTTTCCAGAGCTGTATGTCAGATTGTCAAGTTTTATGAGGCAACTGCAACTGAGGGACCATCTAACCTAAAAGCGAAAATGAATGATCTCTAACGGAGAAAACCAGACTGAAATGAAAGCCCTTTGGATCTTGTGCCTCCATTGTAGATACACATTATCTTATTCTAATTCATATATTATTTTGGAAAAACATTTGATAGTCCTGACGAGACAACAAAGCTGTTTCTTTGGCTACATTCAATGTATTCTAGGTCCACATAATGCCCATTTTAATTTACTGAGCATGATGATGTGGTTAATGAAATGGAAATTGGCGAATGACAATCATGAGAAATATGTACCTCCGTGATCCATCAGGACAAACACAGATTGCCCTGTTAGCCTTTAAGTTTTCATTTTGCCTTTTCTTTGCACACTGCCATGAGTGGCACTGTCTGGTACTGCAGGCTCCTGTAAGAAACCACTTTATTTTTTCATGTAAATGTGCTTCCAAAAACGTAAGTACAAATGACCTAATTCCTCTCAGTAGCACTACTTGCAGAGGATTAAATTCTAAACATAGACTCCATGGCATCTATGTCATGTTAATGTTCCAGTGGAACCTATGGGTTCCTATTATAATCCATGCATTTTCAGGGTCACAAGGGTCCCGGAAGCTATATATAACAAAAGCTATACCGGAAGCTATATGTAACAAAATATACCACATTAAAGTTAGAGGTCAAAACAATTGAAAAAAAAAAATTGGAAAGAAATGTTGCTTACCAACGTTTTTGAATGGCATTTTGACCCTTGTATTTTTCAGGACACTGGTCAGAAGGAATACGTCATAATTTACGTATAACAACAAAATTTGCAAAATAATGGTGGAATTGCAACCTCATGCAATAAAGTCCTGCTTGGTTTACCGGCTCTTTGTTTGGCTGTTATTTCCTGTCTTATGGCTAAATTCCCTGGGGAACTCAATCCACTGACAGCTTATCCCAGTGATGGTCACGGGGGGGGACTGGAGCCTATTCCAAGCAGCACAAGACACTGGGCTGGGGTACACCCTGTTTGGGAGGCGTACACCCTGTTTGGGAGGACGTTCTCACTGACACAAACCAATTAACCAGTCTTGACACAGAGTGAGGAAGTTGGAGTATCCATAGGGAACTTACACGACACGGAGAAAGCATCCCTGTAGAACCCAACATCAGAAATATCTGCTCCATATGCTATTATAAGGCTGTCAAGGAACCATCAATATCATTACAGTTCAGGCGAACGTCTAAACAGATGAAAGTGTTGTCACTCTCATGTCTTAAAATCGGAAATGCTAATTGGTAAATGCTAATATCTACTGATTGCAAGAAAAGTCTGACTTTCTGACTTTGCTCATCCAATCCTAGTGACCAATAATGGTTGCAAGAATTTGGTCGGCAATGTATGTTTGTATCATGCTTCATCTTGATTATGGTTCATAAAGCCTCACAGATTTTACTAATATCTGGAGTGAGAGAAGAAAAATTCTCGACAATCACAGCAAAATAAATTACAGAGATTAAGCTACTCCTTATAACGGGTATATAGATGAATGATTAAAAATCCATAAATTGTATCGTTACAAAGCACGTGCCCACACCTCTTGAACACAAATTTCCATCCATTCTCTGAAACTACTTGCCCTGTTCAAGGGCATGGGGAGTCCGGAGTCTATGCCAGAGGCTACAGACACAAGGCAGGGAACCACCCAGGATGGGGCGCCAACCCATCGCAGGGCACACTCACACCTATAGGCAATGTGGCAATTCCAATTGTTTTTTGGACTGCGGGGGTGGAACCAGAGTACCCAGAAGAAACTCCACAAGAACATGGGGAGAACATGCAAACTCCACATACGGATCCCTGGCAGAGGCGACAGTGCAAACCAGTGCACCACTGTGCCACTGTACCACTGTACCACCCCAGACACAAATGCATACCTTTTGTATTAATACTTACAGTGTCAATTGCTGCTAGGTACCTCTGGGCATACTTCAGCTCCGTTGCTCTTTGGAGTCTTGGGCTATCGAGGGTGTTCCTTCTCGTGCCATGTGCTGGATTACGTTTTAGACCTTATCCTGGATAAATAGCTACGGAAAATGGATAGATTGGATTCTGAAAGCCAAGTCCTAAAACGTTGGAAGGTGCCTATTAAAAATCATAACTCCTTAACAAGGCGGATAGTTAAACCCAACTCCTTGGTGAGTGTAGTGCAGGCTGCCTTTGAGAATGGAGCCAATCTTCATACCACCCGCCTTAGACAGACGCCCACTGGATCTTACAAGTAGGGGACCAGGAGACGAGTGCTTCATAGGCATTAATACGTAAGATGTTCTGAAACATCGCAAATACCGTGGAAAACACAACAACATCAAAATAAAGCGTTTAACATATTAAATCACAGCTGAAACAATTACACTGGTAAATAAGTAAACGGTATCACAGTGGGCTCATTTAATAAAGCGCGTGTCACAGAGGGTAAACGCTCATTCGAAATTCAAATAATGTTCTCGCTTCAAATTACTGTCATTAGCTTAAAGAAAGTCATACTGATATATTATTTACCAGTTCTTTATGTATCCCTTTGTAAATTGTAGAAATATAAATGTTTTTTCCCTAGTTCTCCTCATTTCCAAACCTCAAGACGGCAGGAGCTCTCCTCAGCCTCATTAAATCTGAACCAGAGCTTTTCCTCCTTCACCCTGTTCCAGACGGCAAGCGGGGGGAATTCATTTTTAGATATTTTTCCCCCTTTTTCTCATGGTTGTATGTAATTTGCACATTCATTTCCCAAATCTAGTCAGCCATTCAATTGATCTTCAGTAGAATGAATCACCTCCCCAACTAAACCGTGATACAACCATATAACGCATTCAAAATTGTGGCAAGAGACTTTGATGGTGCATGTAAGTATTGAAGAAGTATTGGGGGAAAAAAACACATCTTAAGCCAAATAAAAGCAAAGAAAAGCTCGATAATAAAGGAAGTAGTAATATTACAGCTTATCATTGCCAGTGCTCAGAGAATGTGGATAATTCAAAGGTGGTTAAAGGGGATTAATTTTAAGCATTGTGTGCAACAGGCATGGATCGCGGGGGGGGGGGGGGGGGGGGGGGGGGGGGGGGGGGGGGGGGGGGGGGGGGGGGGCACCCCAGCCGACACCCAGGTATCTTTCAGAGAATAATTAAGAACGCGGAGATGAACAATCCTGGAAAAATGACCTGTACAAATACCTTAATGCAAACCCATAGAAATGAATAATAAGAAGAAGAATAAAGGCCTGAATTAAACATGTGTTCTGTTAAAACAAAAGGTTACATCAGTTTTTTTATTTTTTTCCCCGGAAGCAAACAAGGGGCCATGATTTTAAGCCCCCAGTTCAGACGTGTTCCCTGTATGGGGGATAAACACGCACCACAGTCGGCGTTTTAGGGAGAGCTGGGAGGGGCTGTTTGTAATTTACCCCCCCGCCGGATGTTCTGCATCAGCTACCTGCCGTCCTTCGCGTTTAAGCATCACAGCCCTAAAGGGACACGTTTCTGTTACTCACATACGCCTTACTACTTGATTACTATAATTGTTTCCTCCATGATTTCATTTTAGTTATTTATTTTTATACGTATTTATTTATTTTCTAATTTTGCATTATAGTTCGGAACTTGAGTAATTTGTTGGTTGTTATTGGAGGAACGCCAAGGCGTATGGACTCGCTGATAAGTGAGAATGTCCCCCCTGCTTCTGAAAGTCTGCTAATCTGCTGCAGTTTAACGTTACTTCCCGCGAACTCATTCGTCTGATGCCTGCATCCAAAGTGACTTCAAGGGTCACACTGTACTGTTTGTGTGCTGCTGGGGATTTAAACCCACACCCTTTGCATTGTTAGCACGGGCTTTACTTGTCGCCTACAGTGAGTATTTCTCATGCGTTATTATCAAAGCCGTGTATTACCATGGAGGTCCTAAGACCAGGGGCTCGAACTACTGTAACTATAAATAGCGTCTTCATTTATGCATAATGCAATACACAGATTTAAAGGGTTCTTAAAACACTATTGTTGGAATTGCTCGGAAATAGTAATAATGTAATAGTATTAGTAATAATCTTACTACTAAATTACACTTAATAAAACATTTACTAAAAATGTGCTACGATGTTTAAAGTAAAATTATATTTAATAACCTGTTTGAATCTATGCATTATTCACTTAATGACCACTTTATTAGGTACACTTAGCTGGTGCTGGTTAGGACCCATTTTTGCCTCCAGAACTGCTTTATGTGTTGATGAGTTCTATGTTCAGGGAAGCCTTTCTGCCCCCCCCCTGCAGTACTGAGCTGTTATTTTCGCACTTGTGGCCTCCCTCTTAGCTATAACGAGTCTGGCCATTCTCCTCTGGCCTCTCTCATTATGGAGGGGTTTTCAGCCACAGGACTGCCTGTGATTGGATGTGTTTGTTCATCACTCCATTGTGTGTAAACTCCAGGCGCCGTGGCGTGTGAGAATCTCAGGAAGGAGGGTGTCTCTGAGATTCTGGGGCCCACCGTGGGAGGCAGCACCCTGTTCAGAATCACTTAGATCATAAATGTGCGCTGGGCTAATGCTTAGCTGGACGATAAGTGCCCCTCTTGACCCTGAATGTGCTGCATGTTGAGGCCCCTTAATGCACAGGTTTACCCGGGCTGAAGTCCAGGGGCCTCCACTGAAAGAAGGCCTCAACCACTTTTACTGTTACCACCCCATAGATAAAAATAGGAGGACACTATGACAAGTCAAATAGCCCTCAAATCTGCCTCTGGCTGTACTCATTCATTCACGGCCATATGATTGGCTGTCTGGAGGAGCTGGGTGTTAGCATTACCAAAGCAGGTGTAACCAATAAATGGGATTTTGTTGACAACTAAACAAAACACTTGCTCTGTAATACTTTCTCGGCTCGTCACTCTTGACTCCCCAAACATACTTCACGGTGACAACTCGCTCCGAAGCAAGCAGCAGAGCACCGGAATGAAAAGCCGTTACATCAGTCGCGCTGACGGATCGGATGGGCGGTCCTGGGCACTGTCGCAAGAGCGATTTCCCGGTTCTTCCATGAATCTCGGGTGACAGACATATTTGCTTTCCAGCCTCGACACCTGGGAAAGAACAATCGGACCCTAGCTGATGGGTTAATGTGCGATACTTCAGTCAAAGTAATGATTTTAAACGGAAACTGGCCTCAGGGATGCTATCAGATGTTAGCGCACCCGCTATAATCGTGCCGTGGTAATTAAACGAATGATCCCCAAATGTCCCCATTTAAGGAACCGGGTCTTGGAAACACTTCTGAAAGCCACGTGATGTTGAGTGACAAACGTGTCATTAGCCCACTGAATAGGGGAGACGTTACGCTTCATGCTAGGACCGATACCACTGGCACACTGAGGACAGAGTGTATGATTGTTCAGAATATGAGATAGATGCCAAAAAATTGGTAAAATTAATGCGTTATCAGTTCCAGAATTTACTACTTACACAACACAGAAAAGGTGATTAGCGACACTGGAGAATGAGCTGTTTTTTAAGTCTTATTTATTTGTGCAATTAAATCTGCCTCATCTTCTGTTTACCATTCAAAGTATCAGCCTTAGCTTCAGAGCAAACATCGATGGTATGACTGATGGCCGTGATCTATCGCTTTTTACGGTTATTGAAATTGATCGCGGCTTCAGGTCTATGCAGATAAACATTGCCGGTGCTGCAATGTTAGATTACATTTCGGATTCAGTCAGCAGAGCATCTCAGTTGAGTTTCCATCAATTCGCAATAATTTGGGAGGCGCTTGGTTTTCCCACACTGCCGCCCCACATTCGTCTGAACAATTCGAGCGGAGGGTTATTAAATTAAACTCCAGAGTAATGAAAACAGTCATTTACACCACTGCAGTTGTTTGTGAATGTTGGCTATTTGTGAATGTGTGCCGTCCGGATACGTGCGCAGAATCACAACCAGAAAAAAGAGAGACCCAACGTGACACATGATTACCCGTGATGTGAGGTAGGGGCTATCTCCAAGTTCTCTAAGTTCTCCTTCGTTTCGTTTTCACTGGCGTCTCTGAGGGGAAGTACAATAAAACGTTGATTATCCCAAGAATGAATGAAGCCACACAAAAGCATGACTAATCTGACACGTAGGCCCATTCACGACGAAACGGAATTAATCATCAAAATCCCGTCGTTCCCCCTCTTTTTTTTGACATTCCCATAGAACACGTGGCTCATTGTTGCCGGGCTGAGAGAAAGGCTTGTGATTTGGAAATTGCAGTAATTTGCACGAATCAAATCTTCCCAGATTGTTAGTGGCAGAGGTGCTGATTGAGATCATCAGTGGGGCAAGTCGATGTCTTTACCATGGGGTATTTTATGACATATTAACCTCTTTCAATGTACATGATGACATTTTAAAATATTTCATACTTTCTTATTACATTTTCTTACGGTTTTTCTTACAGGTATAGACAGCTGCACAGATTTTGATAATGTAAGACGCTAAATTAACATGTATTGTGAAAATGTTTTGGTTAGGGTTAGCAGGGTTAACATGAAAATTTAGACATAAAAACAGCAATAATAACAATAACAACAATAAAAATAATCATCATCATCCCTTACAGGGTATACCTTGTGGCTGATTCTGCCTGGGACTGATTAAGCCCCACCCCGCAACCCCATCCAGGATAAGCAGCTGGAAGATGGATGAACGGTTGGATAATAATAAAAATAATAAATTGTATCTGGCAATTATTATGCATTCATTATTTTCATCATTTAAATAATAATAAAATTTAGTTGTGCACGTCTCCATTCCTCAGTGTAATTACCGCTACGTTGAGCCGCCAGGATGGGGACCTCGCTCGTGACCAGATTAAGTAATTACATCTCTGTCTGCAGCCTGCGCTTTGTGGCTTTTCTGTGAGTATAAATCACGAGACAGACCTAGCAGCCTTAAACAAAGCAGGAGACAGAAACCATGAAAGATCCGCAGATGAACGGGATTTATCCCACCTTTTCAAATTTTCACTTTTATGCTCCCTGGTGTAAAATGGCCAAAAAAAAAAAATAGTTGAAGCTTAAAGCTTTGTCTAATTTCTTGAGGATTTAGTAGCAGGAATTGTCTCTTATGTATGCAGCAGTGGAATTACAGGCAAAATATTAGTTCACCGCGTGTTTGTATTTAGATTGAGTTTATGCAAATGTGGCAGAGCATGATGGGAAGAGTGCCGTGATTTATGCTGCGTTCCATTTGAACTCCGAAGTTGGAAATTCCAAGTTCATGATTGGAAATTTCAGCTGGAACGCCCCCTGCAGGTGGAATTCTGAATCTTGAAATTGGAACCACCGTGACCTCAAAATTCAAGATGGCTGCAACCCTTATCAACAGAGTCAAAGGCTGTAGTTTTATAGTGTTTATTAGCATTTCTGTCTTATTTGTGTCTCATTAAACTGATCGTACACACAATACCGTCCGATCGCTATCTGTGGACATGTGACTATGGTGTTTGTATGACCAAAATCCATAGTAATATGTTGTCATCAACTGACATTGCTAATGATGGCTAACAACGAACCTGGCTAGAACTGAAGTCTGTTTCAGAAAACATGATTATTGCTTAGCTGGATAACTTGTTGGATTTAAGGTAGTCTGGGCTAAATGTAAGTAAATGAAGAAAAAGGCCATTTAAACTGGGGTACTTGGCTAAGCAAGAAATCCTGCTATTTGAAGCAGGTCCCTGGTATTGCTACATGGCTTTCTGAGTTGTGCTGAAACACAGTTAACTCAGGTGTGATTTCATTCCCAGTTCCAACTTCTGACCTCCAAGGTACATGAAACGCAGCATAAGGGTTTTTTGGGGGTCGGGTGTTTTCAAAGCACCTTCACCTGCAACTCACAGGCTGGCGGGGGCCATGCCACTGTCAAGTCTGCACCTGCACCTCAGCTTCACAAAACCTCCGAGATCCATGAACAAGTACCATGTGAGCGGAAACAGCTGCTGTAAGTCTCCATCGTATCAATCCATGGGACCATGGAGCAGATTGGACCGTGACTTTTGGAAAAACCTATGACCTCTACATCTGCAAGGTCTCTGGGTGGTCTTCATGTTTTGGAAGGTGGGGGCGATAAGCCATGTGGGATGAAGGACTTACCTAACCGAGCTGCCGTGGAAAGTGAGGCCACCTTACCATCCACCACCATGGAGGCAGAGAGAGCGGGAGAAAGGTGGACATTGCGTGAGAATGAGAGCTCAGCAGAAGTGATACCAGAGAAGTGGTGCAGATATCACCCACTGGCATACATACAAACCCAGGGCTTTTAATGAGCATGAGCTTCCCTTCTCACTTTTCCTTTCCTATGGAGTTCACACCACTATTATCATTATTATGATATTTCGAAGCTTTTTCATGTCTTTTCTGATACAAGAAACAATTACATAGCTTGATATGCACCCACATTTCTTGGGTGAATTTTTAAGGCTGATGGGAGTTATACTTACACAAATATGTTCTGAGAGCATAAGGAAAAATGATTGGTTCAGAGAGATAACCAATCAGATTGTAAAAGAGATGAGTCCGAGCAACTAGAGGAGGTGGGACCAACCAATCAGACGTCTTGGTCCCACCTCCTCTAGTTGCTAGGACCCACCTCCTCTACATTCTGATTGGTTGTCTCTCTGAACCAATCATTTTTTGTTCTGCCCCCAGAGCATTTTTGTGCAAGTCCCACTCTCACACTCAGACTCACACCAAGGTTATCTGGGTTTATTCAGGATCCCAAAATCCCCTGCACCCCTTGGTCCTGCTGTCAGCTGTTCCTGGTGCCCATCTGCTCGTCTTTACCGTCGACACAATTCCAACTGGAAATTTCATACAATATTAGCATGCGACACGGCTGCTGCCGTCATTAACCCTCAGAAATGCTCTGACTTCCTGCTGCGGTTGCTGTTTTATATGTATGGACATTTTTGCATGCGTATTTCCCTCGATGACCTCATCGCATTTCATTGTAGCGGCCCCATTTTGTGAAGCAATCCCCACAGCACTGATTTCAAAACCCCTTCAGTAGGAACAGCTCACTGTAACCAGTATTAATTGTCAGACCGGGGACATCTGTGTACCTTTTTACACAAAATGTAAATCACTGCACTCAAAGCGGGGAAACTTTTCCCAGCTCACTCCCCTTGACGTGCTTCAAATCTTGGTCAGAAATGGGCACCCGCCCTAACCAGGGGTTCAGCACCGAGAGCGAGGAGCTTTGACAGGACTTAATGGTGTGGAACAAAGGCACCAGCCTGTACTGGTATCAGTGGGAGGGAGCTGTGGCAGCCAGTCATAGTGCCCCCCCCCCTCCCAGGTCATCCTAAATGTACTCCTCTGAAGAGACCTAAAAAGGATTGCAAAATAGGAAAGAAGAAAAAAGAAGATGAAATATCTGAATGAGATGTTTTCAGTGCTTTCATTTATAGCAGGATATAAAGACGGGGGTGTGGGGGGGGCACAGATTCTTGCTTTTATCTGGTTCCTTCTCTTATTTACTTGAATCGCATCCTAGGTTTTCAGTTCGGTACCATCACGTCCAGTTTGATGCTGAACGGGGTCTTTTTATGCAGAACCGGGTCTTTCCAAAGTCCCTCATCCTCCTTCTCCTCCTCATCCTCCTCTTCCTCATTCCCTTCCTTCCTTTTACAACATAAATGGGAGGGGGGGGAGCTGCTTTTTGTCATGTAGGAGCTGGAGGCCGCTCCCTTGTAAGCCCTTGTGCTCCAGCTTTTTGAAGTTTCTGGATTTGCCGCTGCTTCCCATTTCAAGTGTGTGTGTGTGTTGTGGGGGGGGGGGGAGTCGCTCAACCCGTTGTTTTAATTGCTCCCAGAGAAAGATGGGGGATAATGGGAAGGAGGGATTGGCCCCACCCCCACTGTTTCCCCGCTCCATTCTGTACTCCTTCACTCCTTCAGCAGACCCAAAAAAAAATCCCAGATTAACCCACCCGCACCGTGGCCAGCGACTGCATTAATAAAGCACCCCTTGGTATTAATGGGCTTCCTCTGTGCAGCATACGCGTGCAAATGAGGCTTTATTAACCACTAATGCGTTTACTGCCTCATGCGTAATTGTGCGTTCATTTTTTAACGTAATAGACACTGATATTAAATGTTCATGGGTGTATGTATTTTACCCCCCCGCCCCCATGATCCACATGCGGCCCTTTATCGCATTTATGTGGGGGTGTTGGATAATCAGTCCGTTCAAGGTGACCGCGTGGAGAAATTCGGTACCAGCAACTCGTTAGCAGTAAGTTAAATGCCTTAGCCGCCGATTCAGACTACCGTCTGAGATTTTGGGCCTGGTTTGTTTCCGGTGCATTCTAGCACAGTCTGGCAGCCCACTGTCTGCTGTAGTTAAGGCTTCGAGCCACGATGATCCTTGTTGTACGACAAATCGCATTTTATTGCCCTTTCAAGTGGCAGAACAACACCGGTAGTTCCTCAAAGCAAATGAAGTCTTTCTTGGGCCCAATCGCCACAGATCTAGCCACGGTAAATCTAACGTCACGGGCCCGACAGTGACAGTCGACGCGGATGCATTGTTCTTGACCTTTTCCAGGCGTAATTAAGATTTTCCCCGCCACACTAGTAAGCTGGTTTCATACTGGAAATATGAACAAATAAGACCCCCCCCCCACACACTCCACCCACGCAATGCTATTTCTCTCTCATGCCAATTAGCGGTTCAGTCATGTCCGATGATTTATAAGTTAGCGTGAAGCTTAAGAGTCAAAGAGGTCGAAGGTGTTTTTGAAACCTGGCATTACAATTCCCTCCCCTGTCCTCCCTGGCCTGGTGACCTGGGCAAGATTAGTTTTGATTAGTTTTATTCCCCCGAGGATTATGGGAAAATGAGCTGCCCTGCTCTAAGTTGGCATCAGGAGATGCCACAATAAACCCAGCAATCCCATTTTGATGAACTCCCCAGTGGCGACTCCCAGAAGATTCTACCTGCAGTCCCCATAGGAGAGGACTGGCCTCACTACTGCCCCCCAATGTCCTGTGTCCCCAACCACAGATGGACATGGCTGACGCCTTAATACATTCATTTAAAAAAAAAAAAACTTCAATTAAACTCCATTTGTGAGCCGTTCTTGAGGCTGAAGCTTTGCCATACATAATGACGCACTTGAAACGCGATAGCGTAAAATTGTGGGTATTCTCTCTCTGCGTCTTTAAATAGAAGTTAGCTTTTAGAATAAACACCAAAATTGAAATCTCAAAAATCTAATCTAATGTTACCATGGGAGACATTTTCTAGAAAATTTCTGTGGGTTCAGTGAGTTTTGGCAATTTAACTAACGTTCTTCGTTGGATCACATGAAAAATAAGTGAGTTGTGGTTCCCAGAACTGTAACATTTGACGAGGAAGCCTGACTTAGGTCACTGGTGGTCTCATCTCAAAAGCAACAAAAAATGGACTAAGTTTTGGAAATTTGCACATCAATTTACAACACTTGATACTCTGTGTTTTGATGTTTGAAATCGATGAAAGATAAATGGAAATAAAACACTGACTGTTATGTATATTACGAAACTGACCATCCTCACAGGCAGTCATCCATCACTCTAATATAATCACTTATCCAGTAGAACAGTGTTTCCCAACCCAGTCCTCGGGGAACGCCGGACAGTCCACGTTTTTGCTCCCAGCCAATCAGGAACACCGAATACCTGGTACAGGTGAGCTGGGAGCTGAGAGGAAGCAAAAACGTGGACTGGCCGGGGTTCCCCGAGGACTGGGTTGGGAAACACTGCAGTAGATTGTCCTGATGAGCTTGGTGACCATTCCAGGGAGGTCTGGACAGCAGGCATGTTCACCACAGGGCTCACACATATACAGCCACGTGCTACGGACTGCTTAGACTCACCATTATCTCACCATTGATCAAACTGCCTTTTACTGTGTGAGGAAGCGAGCGTTCCTGGCAGAAACACGTAGAAGAAATACGGCAGGAACTGAAACACTAGCCCTGGAGAGGCGAAGCTGTAGTGTTAATGAAATAAAACGTAACTTTGGGTATGCAGCGGACATCTTCTGCATTTATTCTGCCGTTTTCTAAGAATTCTGCAAAGTGTCGCCACACCCTGAGGAAACGAATGATCCCAGTCAGACCAACCCTTAAGCGATTTTCCGAATCACATTTCTGTCACATCGACAAATATTTCGCAGTGTTTACAGCTGTCGATAGAATATATACAGTAATGCCTTTGCCATGTAACGCATCTGATCAAACGGAGTGACTGTTTAAAGTGCTTCTTCGTCTATTAAGCGATCAAATACAGGGGCGTAGTTAGGGATGAATGGATAGGGGAGCAGAGTCTTTTCGGGGGGGGGGGGGGGGGGGAAACTAATATAAAAAACTTTTCATGACTTAAGGAAATAAAAA
>JAODJW010000015.1:1007504-1039894 GCA_026777045.1 Hyperopisus bebe | reverse complement strand
CTCCAGGCGGCCGGCGCTGATGTCAGAAATCGCCTGCCGCCACCAGGAGGATAAAACAATCAGCCTCCCCTTCTGCACACTCCAGATCGGCCATCCTGCTGGTTCCTGCTCAGCTTGAACCGCCTCCGCAGCTGGGAGGTGTGGAAACAGCCCTGATATAGTCACATGTCTTCAGTAATACCAGCGCCACCCCTGAATGCCCCCACCCAGCTACCTACCACACCCCGCCAGCTCCCCGCCGTAGCGCTGGTGCACCAGACCCTTCTGACAGGAGAGAAACACCAAAAAGGGCCTGCAGACGCAGCAAGGAGAAATCGACCCGCTCCCCCCCCCCCCCCACAGTAAGAAAAGCACAACATTCACAACTCTGCTTAACACGCCCCCCAAGCCCTGAAATACCCTCACAGTACAGACATTTTCATCTCCTCCAGTTTTTTTCACATTGAAACTGAATCCCCCAATGGACTCCTGTATTTATTGCATTTCTGCCTATTACATTTAAAACATTAAATTTTATTTAGCCGACACTTTTATCCAAAGTGGCAAATATTTTTTCGTTTTTTTTTTTTTCTGAGAAAGCAGGTCAGACGGTCCCTGGAACAATTGGGAGTTAAGGGCCTTGTTCAAGTGCCCAGTGGTGACATCACTCTGCTGACCCCTTATTTGAACCAGCAACCTTCTGATGACAACCAGAGTATTTTGACACACTGAGCCTGATTCTACACTTTTTAAGATACCTGGTGTCACTGCATCATCGTACCCAAGTGATTACTAATCATGCATGTATAGCCCAGGGCTTATTTAGGTCTTACCAGCTTAGCAAGTTGGCATTTGTGGCAATTTAGATACTGTAATCACAGTGCAGTTACTCTGGATCCCTGTTTTTTGTAGACAACAAGAAAGACAATCAAAAACAAATTAGCTTGTAATAGTATTGTAAACAGACATAAAAGCAGCTGATGAAGTTTGAGTGGAATTTAAGTTAATGTGCACAAAACAGAGGGTAATAGAAGGAGAAAAGAAATAGAGTCACCAAAAACAATGCAGGAGAAAAGGCATCTCTGGGGGTTAAAGGCTAACTACCAGCCACACTCTTCGGGGACATGCTGACCCCGTACAATTACAAAGAAAGATCTGTTTGCTGGCCTCTGTGAGAAGAAGCTGGACTTCTGCCCCTTTCTGGGTCAGGAAATGGTGATGTGTTTAATGCTATTAATGCATCTGAGTTAAAAGGTAAAACCGGCAGTTTAATGCAGGAGGTTTACAGATGCAATTATGCCAATAATTCAGCTGGTTGCATTGAACTGCCTCAGCAGAGATTTCAGTATCATATCGTGAAAATCTCAGAGTGTCTGACAAAAAAAAAAAAAAAATGACTATCTAGCCCATCAACACCACCAGCGGCATCAGAGGGGCATGGATACCCGGGCAGATTCAGGGGGGGCAGCACTTGGCAGGGGCCCTTGAATATGTCAGATTTGTAAAAAGGTGACATTTTATCAGAGGGCCCAGAATTTTCAGGTACCCCCCCTGATCACAACTATGTATGTATATAAACAGCTTTATTACCTTGTTATAACTTTCCAGATCCCCATGATTATTTTAAAACGAACATTAATATGTCAGACACTTAGAGGCTTAAAAAAAAACTGCCGGGATAAGGAGGAACTTCCTGTAGGGCAGAGAGAGATCTATCACCGATAAGATGCTTCCCTTCCAAAGAAATCAGTGCCTCTTTTATCCTGCCCCGGGCAGTCCGGTCCGGGGTGATGCAGGAGAGCAGCGCTGTCGCTTTAAACGGCAGACGGACAAACGCGGTGACAGGTCAGGACTCCCGTCGCCGCGTTAATTTATCTTCACTATGCAAATGAGCCGCATTCTAATGAGCGCGATAAAAGTGGCCGATCAATCTGCTAATGGCCTTCTGCGCTTTTTATTCATTAGGACGGTTTCAGCCTGAAAACAAAGACAAGCTATATCTCACTCTGACAATTAAGCCCTGGATGGGAGGGGAAATGAAGGGAAAAGAGGAAAGAAAAAAACGGTGAATGGCTTTTTAGGACACGGTCGGGCTTTTTCGTTTCGTTCGCGGGGGTTTGATTTTGATTAAGATGAAAAAAAAAACGGGTGAGATGCGGCGTTTGTCTGCTCTGCCTCCGCACGCGTCCGGAACGTTTGTATCGGGCACGTTTGCCTGTTTTCTCTCCCATCTGCTACTTATGTAAATGAGGCGCCGGGGAAACGGAGGAGGAGCGAGTTCAAGGCCAAAGCCGCAGCCGCGGTGGCGGAGCGCAATCTGCCCGCTGCGCTCGGCGCATACTGATCGGGGCCGCGGAGGTACCCTCCAGTCGTTCGATAGCTGATCCCGACCCCCTCCTCCCATTTTTTCCTTTCAGGAATCTGTCAGAAGAACAGAAGCTATGAGGTGCTGGCTGTAAATGAACGGTTTTGCCATCACCCAAGCTGCCCTTAAAGGCCCCAGTTAGTGGGGGTGGAGAAGGGGGGGGGGGGCTAAAGTCTTACTGCTTTTTCCTCTGACACGCCGCCCTGCTGGCCAAGTCTGGAATGACAGTTCTGTAATTTCAGGTGTAGGGCGACTTCTGCTCTGGCGAGGGGGTGGGGGCTATGCAGAAATGTGAGGCGATTCCAGTAACCTGTTGGTGTTGTGATCAAGGTTCTGCTCTGATACAGTGCAGTAAAACCCCCCTTTCAGTGCAGCTGTCCTTCATGCAGACACTTAAACTTAACCTTGCAAGTAAGTCACAATGGAAATCAAGTACTGATCACCTCCTGTGGAGTTTATATTCTCTGCAAAAAAATCGGAAATCCAGGCACGGACTCATAGAATAAGAGTGCAGATTTCATTATTTAGCTTATTTCATTATTTAAAAAACACACAGGTGTTGGTTTGAACAGATGCAGCTGTGATGTCTGGGAGTAGCATTACTGACAAATAGTGGTGATGAAATTTAATAAAGGCATTCTAGATTTTTTTAGGTTTTTATCAGGGATTGAGTCCATTTTCACCCTCCACGTGAGACTGAATTGCAGTATAGGCTGAATATAGTGTCAGATTACCACGGTGTTACCTGTCTGGACCCCTGATGGAGGGCATACTGTTTTTCAGCCTGTGGTCGGATCACCGAGTCCCAGAAACGGCAGCCAGGAGGTCGCTCTGTGACGGGGGCAGCTCCTCGTATCCCCACGGCCATAGCGTAGGTTATTAAATGGAGGGGAAATAGATTTACTTCCCGGTGAACCCTTTTTGTTCTGACATGAAGCGTAATGGCCTTTCAGGACAGCAAAGATGTGAGAATAGGTGGTATGCTATGACTCACTGTAATAGAGAAATCCGTCTACGGGGCAGCGAATGAGCCAGCGCCTTTCGGGGCTGTATCTCCCTCGCTTTTATCTAGGCTTAATGACTTAAGCAGGAGACGTATTTATTTGTGCGAGAATGCGTGTGTGTGTGTCCGTGGGCCTTATTCTGTCTCACGTTTCCGCGGAACTCGCAAACACTCCGCTTTCATCAGCTAAATCCGTTTCTCTCCCATTTACCGAACCCAATAACCACGAACAGGCGGAAATGTCACGGCTCTGCCGCTATTTATTGCGTGTTAAACGCGCCGCCGTGGTGTGTGTTCCGGACCGGCGGTTCAGGAACAGTTCATGCAATCTGGCCTGGAGGATTATCCGGCCTCATAAATCTCACGGACGGCAGAGATCAAACGGGCTGTGGCAACAGCTTCTTCATCTGCCCCCTGCAAGATTGAAAATGTTTACATTTCTTATTAAACTTTTCTCCAACCCTCATTAGTGCACTTTCACAACCTTATGAGAGCCGAATAAAGAATCGTGTTTGTGATCTCCGGAACTCAATACACTGTCCAAAGTCACATATTGAAAACATCTAAAAGTCACAGGCAAATTCCTCAGGATCAGTAAAGTTTCTATCTATTTATCTGTCTGTCCGTCTGTCCGTCCGTCCGTCTGGTTCAATGTTTCTGAACCCGGTCCTAAGAAACCCACAGACAGTCCCCATTTTTGCTCCCTCCCCTCTCCCCATACACTCATACCAGGTATTCTTTGATCTTGAGTGTTTAATTGTTTGGTTTGGGTGTGTTTGGTAGCTGGGAGGAAGCAAAAACTTGAACTGGCCCCCGAGGATCGGGCTGAGAAACATTGATCCGGTTCATTGCTTAAACTTTGTCATAAGCGAAACTAATAAATAAGTGAAAACATTCAGTTTTATACATCTTATAAAAGATACGGTTTGAAATAAAAGGGTAACAATGAGCCTCACCAGACACACGGAGGTTTTTTTTTAGATCGTTTTTGACAGTGAGTCACATTTGCCTATATGGGAAGTAGCGGAATTTTAGGCCAACATCGAATTCAGGTTGATTTTTCCTTGCGGGCAGCATTCTGACAAGGACAGTCTGGCCGCCGTATCATTAACATCTTTCGGTCGTGCAGATTTCTTACGTTGTGAATTGAGACACAACTAAGACACTGGGGGGGCCAGAGGGGGTCTGATTACTCCCGGGGAAAAGAGCGCGGACGTGGGGACAGTCGTATGCGGCAGGCGCGGGATTTATAAGGAATAATGTAAGTGTAGCTTGTGTGTGTGTGTGTGTGTGTGTTTTTTAACTAGCCAGAATACCAGCTCCAAGGTCAATGTATTCAAAGCCGCTCATGCATACAGGGAAGTCCGTAAAATCCCTGGGAAATAAGATGGACTCTAGAGAAAGCAGCCAAATCTGGATTACCTCAAAAAGCAAAAAACATCAACAGGTACTGTCCCTCAGTCTCACAATGTGGGCATTAAGCGAAATCCCCTCGGAATAAAGCTGCCAGCTAAGAAAATGATTTCAATAAAAAAAGGACCAGAATCTGTAGGGCCATTCAGCAGTGCGTCCGACACTCACCCTGTAGAATCGCACACAATGCATTTAAGCTGTATAGTGCTCGGAAATGCAGTGCATTTAAGCAGTGCATAAAACGCCTGTCTCCGCACAAGCATGCAACGTATGCGCTCCATTCAGCGCGTCCTAATTCCAGCTGAAGCCGTTGTAATCCGTTTCGAAATACTGCTTTTGAGTTGAGCGAGACCCGTACACAACATGTTTACAAATGCTTGCCACAGGAATTAAGCATAATTATGCATCGCACATATTTTGAATGGAACGTTCTTCATTCTGCAGTGAGATCAGAATGTTGATACTGATTAAGCTTTATTATGCTGTATTTTTATTGATGGCATTATCTTACACCATCGCATCACTTACTTAGTTGGTTAAATGTTTGATGTTAAATTGGTCATTGAATTTCTGGCATAGTAATGGTATGAGACATAGGCACCAGTGTATACGAAGCTCTCTGGTTTTCTCAGGTTATGAATCACCTGGAAGTTTATAAACATGCTACAACCTTCTTCTTCCTGACGGGGAAACGCTGACTTCCCCCAAATGGGCTGATTATCAGGCAGGTGTATTTGTACACCAGCAAATTAGCACTGTTTCTCGGGGCTAAAATCGCTTCTTTTGCGCACGACTACAGTTCTTTCGAAACATGTGAATTGACTAATTACCTCCGATATGATTCTGATGGGCATCGGCCCAGGAAAATTAAGATGTTTCTGTGCTAATTAAAACAGGTAATGAGGCCTGGAAACAATTAGGAGGCCTCTTCCCTTTCCTGTTCGGAGTGCGCAGGCTAATCGCGCAGTGTAGTGCGGTCTGGGTGAATATTTGTGCAGTGTAAGAGTGCCGGCATTTTTCCAGTCACGTCCTGCACAGTGAGTGTTCAGGGTCTCTTGGCCCAAAGTATCTGAATCAGCTGAGGCTTGCATTTCACTGGGCCTTTATTTTGCCTTTGTCTGGTCTTTGTTCCTGGCTGAAATGGCATTCTTTATTTCCCTTCTTGGCTTTCAAAGATCATCAATCAACTGTAATGGAGGTTTTTTTGGCATAAATTAGTTGAGCTCTCAAAATTTATATTCGTCATAAATCCGAGCTATGTGCCCGGCGATGGGCTGGCATCCCTTCCAGGGTGCGCGCCAGCCCAGTGTCTGGCGTCGCCTGGGAAAGGCTCCACGTCCCCCCAGCAAGCCCTGTCCAGGATAAACGGCTGGAAGATGGATGGATGTATAAATCCAAGCCGAAATCCTAAAGAAAAGTGCAAACAGACCAAGGCAGTTGGAACCTTAATGATCATTCTAAATTAGAACCTGAGGTGAAACAGTGGATGAACTCAGATTTATGGTGTGAATCTGTGGGTGGTTTAATTGTAAAGTCAAGCAATGTCAAAATGAAACAAATATCGATTCGCTCGGAAGGTAGCACTGAGAGGAATGTATGTCATTAAAATTCAAAATGATGTGTACATGCATATTTTATACACATCCTGAGCTATTTTGTGAATTATTTTGTGTCGCCATGGCAATTATCACCAGTCCTGTGCTCACAGAACCTTCAATAAATAAAACCAGAATGCTAGGTGTCCCCTAGATGATCAAGTACAGTTAGCTGGGTAAAGAGAAAGAGAGGAAGCGAGAATGAGGGGAAGCAAGAAAGAGAGGAGGGAAGGAAGAAAGAGTGTGCCTTGGTTTAGCCTGGTCTGGCTCTCAATGCGCGGGTCCCGTCTGTGTGGAGTTCGCAGGCTCTCCTTTTGTTCACCTGGGCTTCCACCAGGGGCTCTGGTTTCCTCCCACGGTCCAAAAGCGTGTAGGATAGGTTGATTGGTGAGTCTCAATTGGCCCTGTAGTTGTGTGTGTGTGTGTGTGTGTGTGTGTGTGTGTGCGCCCTGCAGTTGTGTTGCCGAGTGCCCAGGGTTGGTTCCCACCTGTGCCCATTGGTCCCGGGATAGGCTCCGCCCCCCCTCCTCTCATATATCTAAAGCTGACAATGAAGGATACTTTGACTGGGATGGCATTACTCAACATTTAGTTAGTTGAGGTTAGCTTATCACAAAACTGCAACATGATACAAACTGCATTTGTCCAGATCAAAAAATGAGTGCAGTTTATACTCATCCTAGATTCCTCCATAACAGAGTTCATATTTATGAAGCAGGCCTTCTGTGTTTGCCTTACCCAGCGTTGTGCAATGGTAACATATGCTTGGAACTGAATTTTCATCCATTGATTCTTTTGTTCAGCAAGTCTACAAACAGCATGTAAACCGTGCAGAGAAGCTTCAGAATTCAAAGAAGGTTGAGCCTTTCGCTTCATATATTTCCAAATGAACAATGTGTGTATAAACAATACATCTCACTACCTGGCAAACACACTCCAGACTGTGAACTTACTCCCTGTAGCCTTTGGCATCACAGACATGCTATTCCTGCACTCGCAGGTTTGGTTAGCTATCATAAGATCTGCCTATCAAGACGATATTGATATTCTTTGTAATTCAATGTAAATACTCATCCTAACATATAACCTGATTAAATTATTTAAAATTGTTACCTCTCTGGCTACAAACCCCGGGATAAGAAAATTGGAATGGTGATTTAATATTGACGTATTAGCCTCCCATATCTGCAGTGGAGGATGGTCACTGTGGCCATGGTACCATGATCCAGGCAACTCCAGGCGAAAGGAAATTCTGCAGCACATGCAAACATGACATTTTCCAAAAATACAACATAACACAGGACACAATAATACCATGAAACTCAATTTATAACATATTACTGGATTTTGCGATAAGACATACATAATATGCCCTGCAGAAGTATTCAATCAACTACAGTCATTTTGTAGGTTTGTACGTTGTGTAGGTTTTAAGTTTTAATCCTTCACACCTTCCATTAAAAAATGGTGTTTGTCATATTCACACTACATACTTCACAAATAAACAAAATAACAAAAAGAAGAGGAAAGGGAAGAGATTATTACAGTATAAGAATGGATGTGTATCTATTAAATCCCTACAATCAGGTAGCTTAGATATTACACAGGTGGGAATGTATTGTGCTGTGTGCTGTGGATGGGCTCTGAGGGCCGTGGACAGACTCTAAGGGCTGTGGACAGACTCTAAGGGCTGTGGACGGGGTCTGAGGGCCGTGGACAGGCTATAAGAGCTGTGGACGGGGTCTGCGGGCTGTGGACGGGGTCTGAGGGCTGTGGACAGACTCTGAGGGCTGCGGACAGGTTCTGTGGGCTGTCGACAAGCTAGAGTCAGTCATGGAAATTAGGAAAATGGGGAAGATAAATTGTTATGTATTTATGATAACAGTTTTTGTCGAAAAAAGGTACTACTGTAGAAAAGGCACTACTTTTTGTTTGTTAGATAAAGTACAGATGATTCTTTATTTGTCATTTGCACAAGTACATGAGAAAGCCTCTGTTTACCTACCCACCCAGCTCTCCTCCTATGCACACACACACAGCTGAGTGAAGCTTGGGGGTTGGCGTACAGGGTTAAGCCATTTATCCAGCAACTGGAGCATTTTGGGGGGGGTTAGGGACCTTTCTCAAGGGCCAAAGAGGGACGTGATTATTCTGCTGAGGATTGTACCAGCATCTTTGCAATCACAAGCACACAAAGAGGAGTAAGCACATGGAGACCCAGGGCATCCTGAGGTGCCAGATCAATCTATAAGGCTATTTAGACACATAATTATAAATAAATAAATACATAAACAAGTAAATAAAAACATGGAAATATTTTTTTGATGCAGATTAATAATTGTACTATATCTATAGTGGTATATCTAGTCCAGTCATTTAAGGGATGAAATCTTATCTAGTTTGCATTTATGAAAAAAAAAAACTGTAGAAATTCACCCCAGCCAAGAAATCTGAGAAAATGCTGAAAGGATTTTCTTTTATAGAAGTTCATGCCTTCTGCTGCAGCCCCACCGTCCACTACGACACGTTCTGCAGACTCGGCACAGCAGGACTTGACCTGCCAGTTTCATTTCACCATCTCGTCCAATAAACTCTGCTGATCGCCAGCCAGTTCTGTATGTGCTCCGAAGCAGGTTCACTCAGCTTACAAGTACCCTTCATTCCAGCGCTCAAGGTCAGATACAGTCAATTGCCCCATACTTCATTGGAAAGCAATGGATTAGATAACGTGATTGAGCGCTTCTGTTAATTGACTCACCTAATTTGTTTGACCCGAACACAATATGCTGCAACTTCATAGAGGATTTAGGTTATCTGATTCTCAGTTATGGCCTGTTAATTTATTTCAAGCGGTAGATGACATTTTGAGTTATCTGTAAGGTTTTTTTTTTTTTTTTTGCTTGTTTGTTTTTGGGAAATAATAGGCATGTCTTATCATGGGAGCTGTGGGTAAATCGGTGTATTTCTCGCTGTAGGGAACGGCAGCGAGCGCTCTGTGGGGTACAGTCTGAGAAGCTCCCCCCGCATGGTTCCCAGGGACATATTGTTCCAAAAAAGCATTTTTCAAAAGGATTGGCACCACTGGAAGAGAAGGACAACTGAATGGGAGGCGAATACATCTATATCTACCTATAGGCTACCATGGCAACGAGTCAGAGGCTGGGGAGATTTATGCCGATGCTTTTTGAGCACAGAGAAGATGAATTTCTTGAGAAATTCCTTTAGGCAGGTCAGTGCTCCCATTACATAATTTACTTAACATTAACCTTATTATCGGGGCGATGTTCCTGAATGTAAATAGCCTCCCACGTCGATTTCCTATCGCGGGGCCGGCATTGTTCGAGACTACTGGAGAGCTTTTCTTCGGCGAGCTAGCGGCCGAGTTCACTGTGTTTTTATTCTCCTTTCCAGTGGGGTTTCCAGGGTTTCCATCTCCATGCTGCTGAAAACACGCCGCATGTAGATGTGACAGTGAAAAGGAGCGTGAAAATGCACTCGCCGGTCAGAAAACAACGTTGGCTTTCTTGTGAATTTTGCTCTGTCATTGAGGATAGTCGTATGATGCAGGCTTTTATACTAACTTTGTGAACGTTAAGGAAGCATTAACCGTCGGTAGCTCAAATGGGATTGGTGGTTTAATTAAAGAATGAAGCATCAATTGATGGAAATTCCAGATCTGATGTTGGGGTTGAATGAATCGAGGGCATAGCATGATTCAAGAAACGTGGCTAAGGGACAGGCAGGGGTCAACAACAATCCAGAGTAACAGATCACCAACCAGCAGAATTTAAATCACAATCTTTTAGCAGTCTAAAGAGAGGCAAGACTTTGAAAACCAGTAAGCATTAATATGAAATACACAGCCTGGATACAGTTTGGCAAGGAGCAACTCAATAACTGACAAAGGGTCTAGGTAAATGAGTTCACTTATATCTCCCTTAGAATAATTATGAGTTGTGCTGTAGATGTCCCTATTATCAAAGTCAACTTGAGGGTATATTATTCATGCCAGGTGGGGCGTGGTCTGGGTGGGTGTGATCACTGAGAGTGTTGATTGGAGGAGCACGTGACAGTGGTGTTGTTATTATAGTATATATTAAAACTAATATATTAATATAAACTATTACATTTACTGTTCCTTTAAAGCTTTTTTGATACATCATAATACATTTAATGTACATGTGAATGTGATGGGATGTATGTATATAGAGTCTGGTTAAAATGGTTTGTCTGGTTCTGTATTTTCTTTTGCCTCCTTCTTATGCCTGTAAGGATATTTCTCTGGCTGTGTGTCCCCTTAATCGCATCCCAGGGTGGTGATAGAAGTCCCACTGAACACCATGAATGTCTCCTGGTCAGCCCAAGTAAGCGCTTGCATCCTTCAGGGCGCACCTGCTCCCCCACGCTAGCCGAGCGAGAGAGTGCGCTAACAGCAGTTGGCCTCCAGGGGGTGCTATGTACTATAGCCAGTTAAAGCCCTCATCCCCGAAAGCAAGGCACGCTACAGCTGGTATCCTCAAGGCAGCAGCAGCACAAGGGATCAGATGCAGAACGTGTCTTTGACTTGCATTACCTTTGGCAGGTTGCATTTTACTCTCTGCGTTAGGTTCTGCTCCAAGTACTACACACTGCAAACCTTTCATTCCTGTTTTCCTGAGTTCAGGGACCGAACACAGACAGTGAAGAACGGCAGATGCTTCTAGAAGAAAGCAGGGAGCTGTTTGAGAGTGGGGAGCTTGGTTTGTGTGGCAACAGACAGAGCGGCCCTAACAACCACCCGTGCGGCGAGCGTGTGCCATGGAGCAAACAGGCCTCAAAACGAAATTCCTCACGAAGCCCGACCCTCACATGTCCCATCAAAGCATCTTTCTCTGTGGCACCGAATCAAACGTCGATTGATCGATCGGTCATTTTTTATATAGTGTGGCACAGTCTGTCACAAAGCGCATTGTGTTGATTGATGGTAATTTTCAGAAGGGCATTGGGGAAAAAAGACTGAGACATAAAATGTCAATAGTTGTAAATTATTCTTTGGCTCCTTCAAAGAATGTAGTAAAGAAGGACTCCTGGAAAATGTATATAAAAAAGTCATACGTAAACATAAATCGTACTGTACATAAATAACGTTTATTGGGTGTACAAATAGCAAATGTAAATATAATTGTATATAAATAATGTCTATTGGGAATAAATGTAAAATTGTAAGTAAATCATTTTCAATAAATGTATGTTGGATGTACAAATTTGATGGTGTAAAGTGTAAAAAAATGTCCAGATTTTGGTGAGAAATTTGGTGGGGAAAATGAACAGTGCAGCCTGATTCGCTAACGAGCTCCTAATAGGCTGTGTAGCAATCAGAAGGGCTCAACCCAACACGCAGCAGGTGTCTCCAGGTGACTTTGCAGCTAAATCGGCAAAATCCTCGGCCGACTCTGCTACCAAGCAGCCTGATGGATCTCCAGTCTGGCCTAGTGGATCCTATTGCTTTGGCACTTAGGAAGATGGATAAAAATGAGGCTAACAATTCTATTCTGCCCAAACCAAATCTAATCCTGCTGAGTAAATATGACTTTTAAGGTAGTTTCTTGGCGAGACTGGAGTGAGAAAACAGGAAGTCACTACAGCTACTTTGTCCTTCTTACTTCGATAAATGCTTGATTGGCCATTGAAACCACTGGCTTGTCTAGCATCACCTGTTTGTGGTATAGTCACTAAAACTCTCTTTAATTTTTTATGAATTTTCAATAAGACAGTGTCCCATGTAGTGAAAGCTATTTATGCATCATTTCCGTACGGTACAATTTAGAAAATACAAGCTGTTACAGTCAAATTTCCACATTGCCATTGTGCCCATTAATGTATATTGCATATGGAGGCTTATAAACTGATTTTCCTACGGCCGTTAATAAGCCATAAGCGCAGCGTTGAAGATGTTGATGTTCCACAATAGTATCCATTTGTTTATGGACTTATCGTTCGAAATAACTGGAGCGATCCCTGAGAGAAGCCTTCATCCTCTGGAGATCCTTCCTTGAGTTCCAACTGGCCCAATTCCCAGAATTCAGTTCCTTAAGTACCACTCTACATTAATACAGGTCACTGCAGGGAACATTTTTCACCAATAGGTTTATTTATGAAACTGACTTAAGGAGAAATCAGTTACTCGTGTTTTAAAGACCTAGATAAAGCGATCAGGATGGGATGCAGTTATACAGTAGCTGCCTCTAGTCATTTCAACTCCTTCTCCTATCAGGCCCTGCAGATTTTCCCTGTCAATGTCCGATCATTTGCCTACCCCTCGCTCATACAATGCTAATAATTAAATAATGAAATGACTGCAATATGTAACACCAAGATGCTAGATATCTAAAAACTAATCTGACACAATTCAGGCTTGGTATTGATTCTGCGTCAAGCTTGATGCGGAAACAATTTGGTTAACATTCATGAAATTAGGCTCCGATAAACGGTTCTCCAGCCTCTGAACACAAAACTCCTCTGCAGGCTCTCAGCCTCTGTGGAATATGTCCTGCTGATTGGAGGTTTTGCTCTTCCCAGCCCATAATTCTTTCTTATGCTGATCTTTTTTTTTTAGACTTCTGATCTATCTCCGTCTGAGCTCCATGGCGATGTGGCGGCACAAGGGCCGCCCGCGGTGGGTAAACTCTCCATCGGAATGTTCTGTAACATTCTAAACGTCAATAGATGCCATAACGACAATCGTTATGTCGCAACAGGCAGAGGCTGTGCAGACAGAGGAGATGAAAACCCAGCTTCAACAAATTCCCCAGGACTTTACATGGCGGAGGGGGGGCTTTCACAGCACCTCTGCCCCCTCCAAGAGGATACTTTGCAAGTACCAGAGTAACTGACCTGAGGCAAAAAGGTTCAGACTGGAATAACAGTGGAATAAAAGTCTCAAATCACATTTGTAGTTTAATTATTAAATAGTACGTTTATGTATGTATATCCATCCATCTCAGCAGTCTTCCAGTTCTAGGTCATGGTGATTATATATTTAAAACCTGATTTCCTTACACTGGTTCCCAGTTTACTTTATTATTATAAGGACATACATGTAAACTGGTCATTTAGAATGATATGTACGCGGCGGCAGCAAAGCCAATTATACACACAGCCGGTACATTTGTATGTCTAGCGACGGTTATGTGCCAGTCAATAGTCACCTTTAATTGCGATAACCAATCACGCTCCAAGACAGTCGATACATTCATAAAGTAATGTGATTCAATCTTTGCTGCCTTGACTACAGCCTTGCAATCGGAAGATTTGTCCCTGTTTGTTTACTGGCTGGCCTGCCCCCGTATAACCTGCCAGGGGTCAAAGGTCAGTGCTCAAGTTAGGTTTTATGATTTGGTCAGTCATGAAGGTTGTCTTAAATTCACACAGTGTTGGATTTGAATTTTTGGTGATCAGTGGTCATTGTTAACACACAACAATGAAATGTGTCCTCTGTACTTAACCCATATGTGACATCGTGACATAGCAGTGGGCAGCTAATTCAGCACCCAGGGAGCAGTACCTTGCTGGTCAGGGATTCAAACCAGCAATCTTTCACTTCCCTAACCATTAAGCCACCACTGTTGGGGAAGTTACCCATGGAAGTAAAATCCATTACAGACAGAGGTGGAAAGTTCAGGTCCAGAAACAAGTCCAGACCAAGGTTTCGCTTCAACCAACTAGTTCAGTACTAGTGACTGTGACTCTTTATACTGATTCCTGGTTCCTCAACTTTCCGCTTCTGTCTTTAATGGGTTACTTCTGTAACTTCCCCAACACAGATTCATGGATGCCTGGGAAGACACAAGCCACTGGTTCCTCCTTCCCTGCATATATGATATGACATTCTTTAATTTGCCTTTGCCCTTTCAGTAACAAGTCTAATCCAACTATAGCCATAATTAAAAACAAAAATCCTGTATTTTACAGTGAAGTTACTAAATATTGCATTCCTCATTACCCTGAAGCTCTACCCAGAATAAGCAGTTAGGAATTGGATGGATGGATGGATGGATCTTCCAGTGAAAACTAATTATTCTGATCTTTTTTGGCCACATTGTTCACAGTGTTGTACTGAAGTAAAAACATGTATTTAAATACTAATGCTCTTGTGATGTTTTATGATAATATTTGTTGTAGTTTCCAGGTGTGCAGGGTCTCTTGTGCCATTGTCCCGTATTACTCTTAAATACATCGGGGCTCTTTGTCTTTTGAAGAGTCACTCAACATCAATATGGAAAAAGCATGTTTGCGTCCCCAATTAGAGTGATAATGAATACAGATAAAATCCAGGGGGAATGCTTTGGGAAACTGCATAATACGATTTTTTTTTTTGTATGAATGTCATTTTTAAGGTGCATGCGGTGTTTATGGATGAAACCAGACCTTCAATCTAGTCTTGATGAGGGCTATCTGAGGGCAGTGGAACACCTGCTGAGATCTCTCGAGATAAAAATGCTCACTGGCGCTAGAACACTGCCCCCCTCTGTTCATTGGCTGAAAAGGCCATGTGACCATTGTTCCACTCAGATGACCTTCATCACAGCTCACTCTGGGGAGGAAGGGGTTGGAGGGGGGGGGGGTTGGTGGAGGGGGTGAGGTACCGCTGAAATGAAAGAGGAGAAAGGACAGATGAGAAGAGGGAAAGCGATAAGGCACAGTCCATCACTCTGCGGTGTCACCACACCACTGAAGCTAAACACATCACTGGAAATGGTTCAAATGAGCCCTGAGGATTGTTGATCAATATTCCAGCCAATCCCCAGACATGTTGGGCCTGGGGTGAGATTATCCTGACAGCACAAGCATTTTATAAACAGAGATTTCTTTGTAAGAGAAAAGAAGAGGTGAACAAATGATTATTCCAAAAAAAGTAAGAAAGATTCACCATGACTTGATGATGGTCATATTTCAGCTTGAGGTTTATAATCAAAAGGAAATTTTATATGTAAATATTCAATATACAATAGTCCATTTGTTACATTTATGTGAATTAATTTAAACCAGGATATCTAAAACACACATACAATTGTATAATTATTGTTGCTTTGGATTTATGACTATGTGCATTATGAATTTTTCAGAAGGAATGGTAAAACCTACCAAAATTATGTTTTGCAGTGTGTGCATTCTGTCGTCCGGTAAACAATTTGCTTCAGGCAGCAGGTTTGTTTCGTAACACGTTTTTCCATCGGTTCACGACAGTAATTTGACACACCAGTGTCCTCTACAGGTTAACATAGGAACTACATGCCCAAAAAAGCTGCCCGTTTAGCAGTGACTCGAAGTCTCATTTTGAGGAATGGGACTCAATGACAGCCACTTTGAGGTGATTTCTGTTCCTGTGCTGCTTATGTGTCCTGTGGCGTTTCTGAGCTGCCTCCTTATTTCACTCTAGTTCACTGTAGACACAGTTAGCCTAAATTTTAGACAAAAAATAACACGTACATTTCTCAGATCTTAAATAGTAATAAACGTGTCCAAGCTCATATCCCAGCCAATAGTCCTGGGCTTCTTAGAAATAAAAATTCTGTTCATCCCATTTTTTTTTTAACCAATTTTCAATTTTATGTCACACATTTTCACCCATATTAAACAAAATTTATTTCACCAAGATGTACACATAATGCACTGTTTCCATTATTGTTACTAAAATTATTAACATTGCACAACAATTATTAAATCCTGGATTTCCTGACATTTTGCCAACATTTACTTTGTCAAGTATTCTGCAGGAAAACGATAATGGTTAAATAAGCCGTACAAATCAAGTAGATTTATTGACCGTCCAACCTACTCACAAAGACCTTTAAGCACCAGGTCAGACGAACAGACCTGATCTGATTGTTTTTTTTATATCAGTCAGCTGCAGTGTAAATAACTATTGTTCTTTTGAGTCGTTACGCTCTGCAGCTGAGGAAATTCAGAAAAATAATGACAGCTGACAGCGTTCAATTGAGGGTCACGGGGGCGGTCGGGGGCCATGTGGATCTGAGTCAATTCCGTTCAGGATTAATTATGTGGTTAATTTCCAGCCAAGTTCCTCATTACAGGCGAAGTCGCTGCACTGTCCACTGTCAACAGTAGCTTTTCATAGCTATTAGTGAGTGCTGGCTATACACAGGCCTATTTAGCGACAATGCAAAAACGTTTTCTTCCAATTATAAAATCAATTAATATTCTTTTTTCCCGTGACCCTGGATTAGATAAGTGGTTATGGGGAAATAGATGTATAAATTTATTTTCCAAGTTATAGCACAACTTAATTTTAAACGTACACTACCTAATGTGTGCCAGAGCACGATAAATTCAGCCTTAATTAGCATTCCTGTCTAATACAGATCAGTTGAAAGATCATTACTTACTTGTGAGAAAGCTGGTTATTAGCTACGTCCTGCGGGATACAAATAAACAGAAAACAGGTCACAATATTTCAGTATTTCAGTATTAAATAAATAAATAAAAACATGCAAACTATTTGTAGTAACAAAAACAAAGACCGGATTCCAGTTTTCAGGATCAACAAGATAATGTACTATAGGTTCCAGAATCGTTTCTGAGAAAGAGCCGCTGTCCTGGGATTTTCATGCAATATGGTGTGTAGAGATTACACAGAATGGTGTGATGCACAGCAACATCCAGCCCTCCAGCATTTCTGTGGACAAAAACACACTGTTCATGATTGGACTGGAAGGAGAATGGCCAGACTGGTTAAAGCCAACAGGAGGGCCTCAAGTGCAAAAATAAGAGCTCACTACTACAGGGGGGGGGCAGAAAGGCTTCTCTGAACATAGAACTCATCACACCTTGAAGTGATTATGGAAACTAAGGCGGATTCTGTCTGGTACTAGGTATGTGTATCGGATAATGCAGCCACTGAACAAAGTTCAAATTGTTTAGATAGCGCTACTGCAATTTTTGAATATTTGTGACGTCCCTTTTCTTGTTTAGTTTAGTTTCTTGATCTTGGCCCAATCGTCCTCTGCACCTCCTCTTTCTGGAACTCCACTGTTCTTTTAAATGTATGACTGTTTAAATATGGCGACTGCTTCTGGGAGTACTTCGTCAATCTCTTTCACGGATAACCCGTCTCACTCATGAACCCTTTCGGCCGTTTTCGATTTGCCAGGGTGACGCCGGAGAGGATCTCCGAGACGCGGTCGGGGAGCGGGGTGCCCCGTTAGGATCGAAACGGTAAACGGCCACTCCAGAGACCATTTAACCAGCAGGCTGAGTGACCTGGTTTTGGGGGGGGGGGGACAGGGCAGCTTTGATCTGCACTGGGCTGGAAAATGACCCCGCTTAACATGAATGGCCCACATTAATCTGCATGTCAGAGCACTGGCAAAGCAGGAGATAATTACAGGTCGAGCTCCCGTAAATCTGCTCTGCTCAAAGGGCGCGGACGAACACCCGTGACTGTTTAACAACAAGCAAAGGGAAAAGGGGCCAGAGCAAAGCCCCAGGCCGAAAGGCGTCAACACCCCATTAGGGGTCATTAACGAGGCGAGTGCGGCAGTTTGCTGAGGGTTACCTGTGGGTTACCTCCGCAGAACCGCCAGAGCGGGACTTTCCAGAAATCTGCGCTGACCAAATATGATATTATACCTGAAACTGCTCCACTAACCTTGAAAAATGGCCTCCCTTTCTTCCCTGGCTCCGGGCTGTGGGTTTTATGTTTCTCTATTCATGCTCCAGGATGCACTTATCCTTCACAAAGCAGGTGGGTTTTTATTGATAGATCCCAGCAGTCTGGAAAGTCCAGGTTCTGAGGATGTTTAATTTCCCTTATGGGGGCAAAGGGACGCTTGGTCAAACGTGCCAGCCTCACGCCCGACCCAGAATCACGGAATCCTCCGGGCTGAAGGAAAACGGAGCTAGCGTGCAAGATGTGAATCTGACACGTCTTGCGGAAGTATTACATTGGGTGACACTTGAGGGGGCACAAGTAACTGAGTAACTCTTTTACTACTCAAATACAAATCGTGAGCAAATACAGTAACTATGTGAAATAGATGAACCATTATGACTGATCAATGATAAACATGGGATCAGTACGTAACTAACACTTAGTTACTGGTTGGTTAATACATTAAGAGTGTATTACTACATTATTTGTATCCCCTCAGGTAAAGTGCTACCTTACATCAAACATTAATTCATGAGAATTCCAAACTGTGAAATGGAATTCCAGTGACAAAGCAACAGCACTAGAGTTCTGCTAGCAATACTTCGCACTTTACTCTGCCATGTTTCCTATTTCAGTGATTTCTTTTATTCTTTTATTTATTTAAACTCTATTTAGCTATATTTTCTGTTTCAGCTATTTTTTTTTCAGTTTCCTTTATCCTATAAGTACGTGCCTGTGCAGTTCCTACTATATGCTTATTTTGATGTTTTATGAGGGCATTTGTTATGTGCCGTGCTGTCTGATCCTGTTATATGTCACAAGTCACTGACTTGATGGTGCAAATAAGAATTCCTATGCAATGATGCACAAAAGGGAAATAAAGAATCTTAAATTACCGTAACTGTAAAAGTAAATCAATGAATTCAAATTCCAAACGGCATCAAAAGTTACCATTTCTGCAGATGTCAAAGCGGACCTTTATTTAAGGATCCCACGAAGCTGCTGCGAGTGTTTATTAACGCTCTCTGCTCATTAACGCTCTGCGGTGGCTCAAAGCCAGACTCACAATCTGGTTGCTTGAGCTTAACTCTCGAACATTTTCTCACTTACACTTGAAACAGAAGCTATGATTTTCCTGCTCTAGGCAACGTGTGACATCCACTCTGTCACGGATCGCCTCTGGCATCCACTCCGTCACGGATTGCCCGTCTGCCTTCTCGCAGGTGGGCGTTGTACGAGAACGAGTGTCGAATGAATCATCCTCCGACTGTAAATTGCTTTGAGATACCGAGAGGTGCAAGAACATCACTGGAAATAGATATTATTTCATATCCATTTTCTTCATGTTAACTGAAGAATAAGGGCATCAAATTCATTTTAATTGAATGGATTTTTAAAACATATTGAAGATGTGGTGAATGAGTCTATAGTGTAAGAATGCATTAGGTATAAATTATTTATATACTTTTATTGTTGATGGTGCAATACTATGATCACCTGGACCTGCTCAATTGAAAAAGAAAGTGAAAGTAAATCTAGGCTACAGACCTCTGTGGCTGTGACCGGAATGTTGCTGGTTCGAATCCTGCACTTGGCAAAACAGTCACGTCTAACAATACTGTAAGTACCTATACTATGCAAAAGGACAATTAAGCATCGTTTCATTGATAAGAGGAAGCCATTACATTTGCACATATCAGCATAAAGTGGTTATAGGCAAAATGCAGCACATTCATAGTAAATGGGACCGAACTGAATTTGACTTGGCTCCTTGGTAACACCATAACATCTGAAGACCCACAACGCTTGTCTCTTCCACAGGACAGAATGTAGTTAAAACCGGGATTAGGCCACTCGGCATTCCATTACATTCGTAATTCATTCCGATGCTGAGCTTCTCTGCGGACGTGAGCTTATTCCGTTACGCATGACGTATCTCAGCTGGTTCTGGTTCATCTCATTTAATCTCATTTAATCCCCTAAAAAGCCCATGTGCTTGTAGCATATGTCGAAGCTGTCCGACACATGTCCAGCAGATATACATTAATAGCACCACGCATGCAGAAATCCCTTATATCAAACGTGTTAATGATGAAGGCATTGAAGGTCTTTCAATAGAAATGATGACTTTGATTTTTCTATCCTGCCTGTTTATTCGACAATTTACTGAGTAGACAAGGCTTATTTCACAGAACGTAACGGAGGCACCCTTCTCTCGGCATGGACAGCAACCTGGTGTTGTACTGACTTTGAGGCTTGGGGCACAGGCCCTGTCACAGGTTAGCATGCCAACGAAAATCCAACAACACACAAGAGGTAAGAAGTCATTTAAAGAAGATGCCATCAACATATTGTGGCCGTAGCCTGGTGAAGATAAAACCAGTGGAATGTTGTGAAGGCTAATACACCAATAGTATACAAGCGTCATATTAACCAAAACACACCTTTAAATTTCATATCATGTGTATTAACCAATCAGATCATTGCTGTTTTTTTTTAGCCAATAAGGTCACAGTTTTCTCCACCATTGCTTTTGTATGAAAAATAAGCTGTAAATAAGGCTCTGTACTTCTTGTATTGTTCATCAGCGTGAAAGGACCCATGGAAAAATACCCATCATCCCGTCCCCAGCCAACGTGCTAGGCTCTATATATGGAAATGATGAATCCGCACTCATATTTACTTCTCCGGATGTACAAAGCACGCTCTTTCTCCACCAGCCTCTCCGCTCTTATTCTCTCTGGGGTGTATTCTGAGCATTTCTCAGGTGACGGGGAAGCAGCAGTGGGCAGACGAATCTCTCCTTCTTTCATTCCCTAGAAATGCCATCACCAGTCCTGCCATTTGTTCCACGGTGACGTAAGACTTGAAAAATAATCCCCCCGCTGCCTCGAATTGGCCATGACCGTCTCGGAGATAACAACTATGGAGCCGAGAAGAAACAAAATAGTTCGGATGAGTATTTTTTTGCCGCCTTTACACCTTAAAGCTCGGATATTACTATTTCATGGATCTTATTTCTATCTTTCTGACCACCGTATCACTTTGACCACAGTCACCTGCTCCATTAAAGACAGACGCTTTCATGGTCAACCTGCATGACAGCTCAACTAGCCAAGGCCAGCCGACAAAGCCCAGAGCGCTCAAACGCGAGATTGATACGCTATTTATCCCGTGAAGGAAATTGCGAGTATCTACTTCCACCCCCGCCTTTCCTCGGAACCTCCCCCTTTGTGAGATGGCTTTGGAGAACGCCCCGATGAACGCTCTCCACACAAGGACGCCAATCTCATACACGATAGAGGACAAAGAAGCATTTTGAGTGGAATCCTAGAGGAGCGCAGCCTTGTGCATATGGCTTGTTAGTAACAAACAAATCCTTGAGGATCAGTATGTAAACACAATGTTGGTGGTAGTAAGAAATTCTCTAAAATTAACACGGACAAAATAAGATATTTTACTATTTTAGAATACAGGTTCTGCCACTCATTGCTGCGATTCAGTATTATTACTATTTTATTTCTTTTCAAAACAAGTTGTACTTTACAATGCACATATTTTTTTAAATACAAGTTCTTATTGAAAAGCCCAGAAAATGTCAAGATTGTTTCTAAGAAGCACCTTCAGGCCTCACGTTTATGGCTGCTTGCTGTTGTTTAGCCGTTGAGCATGTCAGCGTGTCTCCTTGAAGATATCACTCGGTCACTAGCCAGTCACTGTTTGCTGGAGAGGGAATGTGCCTCTTCCTCACTGGCCAGTTTTTGGTGGGATCCAAAGAGGCCAGACACATTCTCTTTTCTGGAAGGTTAATGAATGTGTGGTTTGTGTTATCATCATATCAGATCCATAAAGCGCTCGATTGGTTCATTCTTTGGACCAGCAATCGTCACAGATTCAGAAAATTTGTCTAAGCTAAACCGGGGCAAAAACAAAAAGTAGGACACCTCTGTTATACTGAGGAACCATAAACCAATTAAGTGACACCATCATTACGAATAATAACAACCATCTCAGAACTTGTGCCCTGTGATGGGTTGGTGCCCCATCCTGGGTTATTGTCTACATTATGCCTTCACCATCTTGTTTCAGCTCCAGACCCCCGCAGACCTGCATAAGTGAAGTGGGTATGGGAAATGAACGAGTTAATGAATGAATGAATGAATGAATGAATGATGAATGAATGAGTAAATGTTGAATGAATGAATGAATGTTGAATGAATGAGTGAAGGAGGAATGAATGGATGAATGAATGCATGAATGAATGATGAATGAATGAATGAATAATAAATGAATGAATGAATGAATAATGAATGAATGAATCTCAGAACTTTCCCTCATGGTTCCAGCAGTATTGAAAACAGATGTGCTCGTCAAACTCCTTTCCACAGACTCCTATGCGAAGTTCCCAATGGCCTCCTTAAGAATTTTCCTTAACCTTGAGTAAACGTTCTGATCATAGCTGTGGCATCAGGCAAACCTTTTTTTAAAAAGATTTAAGGCATAATTTAATTTCTCAGCATATGCTGCTCTCTGTTGTTTGAACCTGCGTATCCTTCCACCCACTCACACATTCATTACTTCCCAGCAATGTCGGACGTATTGATTTTTTCTTTGCATGGAGGCTTCATCCCTCATATCAGCATTATTTCCAGCGCAGGAGGGATCGCGGGCGGATGACAGGGACTAGATGAGATTTTAAATTCCAAGAGGCTGCATACTGCAGTAATCAGCCAGATATGGAGCCGGCAGGGTGAGCTTGTCTTAATGAGAGAACGAGCCGTGGAAAATGACCTGAGAAGACCCCAAACAGGTGGTGGTAATTAAACCAGACAGACAAGATAGAGCGTAGACAGTGGAAGGATGGTGGAACAGGTAGCGCCGAGGGGTGAGGGGGATGGGGGGGAGTAACCAAACGCAACTCCCAGCTGACTGCACTGCACACAGCTTTTCACTGAACCCCCACCTCCCTTAAACCCTCCACTCAAGGTGGCCAATCCCTCAGGTGGTGAAACATCTCAGCTCCAACCCCAGGGCCTTCTCCTTACCTTGTGATGGCTGGGATTCAGATGGAACCGCTGGGAAATCAGATTTGGGACTTTTTTGTTTTCCAGTCAGCTGGGAACGTCCCAAAGAACTCATTTACCATCCTAACCGGCTACAGCAGCTGCACCATGACCCTGGGGGGGGTCCTGGGGGGGCACAGTGATATTTAGAGAAGAGTGGCCTCTACGTTAGTGGTCCCTGAACTTTTTCAGCAAGACATGGTAAAAAATGCCCTGGACCAGTGTATTTTCTCCTGGAAGGGGGGTGTTTGATTGGTCGAGCATTTTTTTTCTGAGATACTAAAAAAGGCAGTTGAAAACATGTAGTATTTCTGTAAATTAACCCCCCCCCCCCCACTACCCCCAGGCGCAGTGGAATACTGACCACAGACAGAGGGCTGAAAACACCTGTTCTAAGTTTCTGAGTGGAGGGGTAACTGGCTGTGAATAAATGGATGGAGAGGCACATCCTGCAGGGGGCAGCACCAGCACGGAGTTTGCATACAGAGCAAGGTTTAGCCTGCGGAGGGAGCCGTTCACCTGACGATGATGGATCTGACTCTCAGAAGCATTGGCGCTTCTGCCACGTGCTAACAGGTCAGCCGGTTACGGCTAACGGATGCTGATGTGGCCTCAGCTTTCCGCCAGTGCGCCGAGTCCGTGGAGAGCGAGAAGCTACCGTCACCGGCGTCGGCTTGGCCGTCCTCATAGCGCCCCGTGCTAACCCACTATCATTAGCTCATATCTACGAGAACATTCATGTCATAGTTTGGCAGAGGTTTCTGGAAACACATTCGTGGGGATATTCATGCCATAATTTCTCTGGGGAAATAAAACAACGGAAAAAACAAAACAAAATATCAAATTAATCTCGAGGTCTCACAACTAAATCTAAAACCTAGATATCCTGATCACAGGGCACAGGTGAGAAAATGGTTTTCCCTTCAGTTATGTCATGTTCATACAACAAACGAAACAGCACGTCTGAGGGTTCACTCACAGGAAAACGAAGGAGCTCCAGGAAACAAGTAATAAATTACCAAGCAGGATGTTATACATTTGCAGGGTTTTGTGGAGAGAGCAACGTCAAGTGGAAACAACAGGAACCAACGCAAAATTAATTATGCGCAAGGTGGCAGCCGATTGGTGGGCCTTGGAAAGCTGAGAAAAACACCAAGTTTGAAGGCTGATCCAATGAAGAGACTCTTAGCAAAACCCTTTAAAAACAAACTGAAAAATGTGGGACACCAGTAATTGGTATTATCTAACTCTGAGCCATGGGGTAATATAATACAAACAGAATCCCCATTTTAGATGATCCAGCGTTAAGCCAAGGTCAAAGAGATGTTCCTTAACCCTCTAGCAGATCTTGGTCTCCCCCAAAAGCATGTGCAACAATATAAGCTTACCACCAGTTGTCTGCTGCACGCCAAAATCAGACGTCATATTTTTCGATACTTCGTGGTGCCTAATGCTGAAAATCAGTCTCACGCGGCATTATTGCGCATTACAGCAAGCCAACTTTTGATCTACAGAGAAACGCTACAGTGAAATTCATAATGAATTCAGTGAAATATCAAAATGAAGTTGGTTAAACTGCTGGCACAATGTAATCCCCTTGCTGGCCAGCAGGGATATTGTTATATGCTACATTCCTTATTAGCGTTTCAGCTTTCTTTAGTACGGGAAGTTGACCTCATGACTGTGCCAACATAAGGCCAAAATATTAACATAGCGAGGGGAAAAAAAAGGTTTGTGTCATAGCGTTCGTGCAAAATGACTATTATAATTTATTATACATGTACTTTTTTTTCCTCTTTTTACAAAGCATTACGAAGGAATATGGAGCAATTTTTACACCTGGTCTTAATAGAACTGGGCTTGGAGATAAGAGGCGATGCAGATGTGTAAATAAATTATTTAAAAATGGGATGTCGCCCCGGACTTAAATAAATGTTTTATAAACTTCTTTGGTTTTCCCTGCAGATCGCTATTTAATGGCAACATTAATCATGGCACGGGGGGGGTGTAATGTCCCCCACCCACCCGCTTTGCACGCAGTCACAACACTGCCATCAAGAGGTTGTTAAACACCACTCCACCAGCCCCCCCACAGCATACCTGCACCCTCTGATGCATGGCGAGACAGACGCACGGACACAGACAGATACAGAGCTAAAACCCAGCGCCTCTGGTCTGGCCGCCATGATGGTCGCTCGTGTGCCATTTTACCGCCATGCTGGTCGCTCGTGTGCCTCGTGTTTTACTGCCTGTTCACTCGCCAGAGCTGAGAACTCCTCGCCTTTTACACTCGCTCCGGCTTTCTCGGGGGGGGGGGGGGGGGGGGCCTTGTATTAATCAGTTTGTTCTCTCTTCCTGGGCTTTGCTGGACAGAAGCCAAAACAGGATGAGTACCTTGCATATTAATTACCAAATCTGTGAGGTGCAAGCATCTGAAATGCCTCTTTGTTATGGATAGTTATGTGGACCAAAAATAAAAAAATCTGACTGCCAAAACCTCTTGGTAATTGCCAGTTAGATATTACATTCATTTAGAACTGGATACATATGAGTACACATCAAAAAAATGGGCTAATGCAAGTTTAAGGCAGAATTAGTTATGCAGTATTATAGTTCTGAGTAGCTATTCTGAAGACACACAAATTATACAGACAAATCAGACACAAATTCTGATGTTCGTGACTAACTAGCAAATACAGACCAGATGTCTTCACTGTTTCTGGCCTAAAATGCTGCGGTCTGTTTTGAATTTTCTCCGCTTTGAGCAGAAAAAGACTTTGTAGTTCTCAGGAAAGTTCTTGCTATTGTTAAAAGGTCAAAGGGCAACCCACCTCGAAGAGGAGACAGACAGACATCCTGTTTTTGACCCAAAAGCTGTGATTTTGTTAGCTCTGCAGGGTGAGGCGCGACTGCTCCCTTGACAGACTTGTGTGCTAACGGCGGCATGCTGACCTCGATCGGTAGCAAAGCCAGGCAGACCAGGACGATCCAAAGGTCAGAAATACACGGCAGAAGGTCAGAAGTGCACCTCACCATTTCAAATGTACCAAAAATTGCACTCGTCATTAAAACTTGGCAGCTCAGATACCAGATGAGTAACTTCTGCTATAGTATTAACTCCAATCGCTTAGTAGAAGCATTAAGCAACTGAGGTATATATGGGTGAATTCCGCAGGTCAGATTCCCTCTCCAGTGACTCCGTCTGCCCTCCTTATGAGGGATTGTAATTTTGGCTGGGGTCAGTAATGAGGAGGTTGACGATGGGCTACACTTGGAGAAAGCTAGCAGAGAAGTTGTCCTGGGAGGCAGGGGTAGTCAGGAAGGTTCAGCAATACACTCTACAGTGTAAAATGTATAATGGACTCTGTTGATGTCTTCTGGCCAGAACAGATTCCAATGAAGGTCAGCAACTGGAGTTTTAGAAGGGCTGCTCTGATTATTTGAGGAGAATGTATCCACTGGTAGACAGCTATTGCAATGTAATTTTCACTTCTCATATCAGAATTTCGCATTTTCACAAATGCTGTTACATATGTTATTAAACCTTCCATGACATTTATGAACCTAAAGTTCATGTTTCGCACAAATTAATCTACATTTTTACTTCTCTATAGTACAATAAACCACAGCACAGATGTCCTGAAGGTAGTTCCAAGATGAGCAAACCTTAATTTAACTACATGAAAGATTAATCATTTCATGGAAGTCAATAAAAAGTGAATGATCTCAGGACTAAACCCTCCAGTTTGCTGGCTGTGGGCAACATCTTGATTGACAAACTGGCAGCCTACATGAAGAATGTGGGTGAAGGCTCATCCATGAGATTTAGGAGGCCTCGTCTGGCTTTCCATATCCTAGAAGAAAACAGAGTAACTGGGTTTTTTTTCCAGATCCAAGGATCCACAAAAGAACCAAAGCCAAATGGTGTACAGGAATGATGCCCGTGTAACTCTTCCCACATCTGGAAGGGATGGATCTACTTCCACAGCCCTTCTTTTCCCAGCATCCTTCACTGCACGGTCTACAGAGACCTCCACACGAGTTTGTCATGGAAGGCCCAGGCTGACAGACATTCCTTCACTGCTGGGATACTGGAGGACAAGAGAATATACATTTAAGGATTATAACATTCAGGTCATCATGTTAACCCACCCGAAGATGTAGGAGTGAATCTCAGTTTCTTCAGAAATGCTGGCTGGATCTGATTTCTGACAGTTTTTGCACTGTTAATCAAGTATCTATGTACCCACCTACTACATATATTCACAATGATTAACAGTGCAAAGACTGCTTTTTATTTATATATCTAACAAAATACACAGACCCATGCAATTGATATCTTCCATCTTTTTCATTCATTTTATTTACCCATCTTCATACGACGATATACTTATGGGTAGACTATGTGTGTAATATGATATAATGAATCTAGAGTCCTACAGCTGCCACATTCAGCCACCAACGCTGAAAGTTCAGAAGTCAGTTTGACCCAGCTGGTTTTTTTTTGTCATGATCTTCCAAATTCCTTGACACGATGCTCGGCTACGCGGGGATCAGGGTGAGGTCAAGAACACACTTCCTGTAATACACTGACAAGTCACCGATTCCCAGAAGCCTTCTTGGTATTCCAGATATACTCCGAGGGATCTGTGATGGGTTGGGCTTCCATGTGGAACGGTCTATGATGGCACCAGGGACAGAGCTTTCTGCTCTACTTCACACCAGCATGGACTGGGAGGCTCCCAAGAGGAGGACTGGGAAATATGCATGGCTAAGCACAAATTATCTCCCTTGCTGAGAGGTGCTTCTTAGGGTACTTACTACAATGTCCCAAACACATGTGGCCTGAACGTTACACCAAACCCATTAGATCTAAGAAACTGATGTAGAGCTAATGCTACGTTGCATATATTTGAATCAGAACTTGTTTTTAAAGTCAATCTTTCATACTTTAAGCATTGATGCTCTACCTGCGGCACAATGGTAAACCATGCCTGTTACTGCAGTTGTTGAGCAAAATGAGTTTCAGAATGAATCATCTTACATGAAAAGCACAAACGATTGTAGGTCTCTTGCTGATAAGTGTAACAATGTAACAATGGTATTAAGACACTATCAGGCAAAACTACTGGCAGGAGTTACAGGTCTTATACCAGGGATTTTCAAATCTGGACCTTGATTCCAAATCCAGGCCTTGTTTTCAGTTCTCCCAGGTAGTTAGTTCAATAATTACTGATTCTGATTTGGTCAGAGGCTTCACACCTGGCTCACAGGTAAAGGAAGGCTGGAAAAGCAGCAGGGCTCGGACATCGAGGACCGTGATTTGAATAATAGGGGCTTATGCTGTATCGATTTCCATCAACGCCAAAGCAAATTCCAACTGATAAACAGCTGCTTTTTTAAAAAATCTATTACTAGCGTGAGCCACTGTACATTTACCCGCTGAACATGATAAAAAAAATAAACTGTTACACTGTTAAGCAGAGGTCATGCACGAAAACAAAAAGCAGAGAAACAAAGCCATGTGCCCTCAGGGCTTAAGTTAATACTTACAAACAGTCACAGACGAAAGAAACACATGGCTGCTGATGGCACATTGGTTACAAATGTGCACATCAACTGACAATTTGTACTTATAAATGGCTGTGACAGAGGCAAGCAAATGGCCTGATTGAGATTCATGGGTCAACACTTTAAAACAAGGATGACGTAAACAAGGAAGATACAGAGACACTGGATTCAGAGAACAGATGCTAAAAATTTGAGCAACACTGCCACCTGTTGACCATTTCATCAATGTGCACTGTAATGCACAGCTCTGGAGTGTCAAACTAATTTCGGTTAATGGGCCACGTTGGCCCAAATCCAATTTCAAGGGCGCCGGACTGAGAAAATCTATATGTAGTAGGATAATAATGCATTACCAACACCATTGACATTTATTTTTGCTTATTTATGTATGAAGCGAGGTACATTCTGAATGCACAAACAGGCTAACCGTAAGTCACCTGCAAATGATGAACAATCAATGGTTTTCCCGATATAGCCTACCCTCACAATGGAACATCACTCGTGTTTATCAAAACGCGATTACCAGTATAACGTAACAATAATGGTATCGGCTAACAAACCATGACAGTTGCGAGTAGGGCTGCGCGATTCTGAGAAAAAATGTGAATTGTGATTTTTTTTTTTGCTTAGAATTGAGATCACGATTCTCCGCAATTTTTTTTTCCTCGATTTAAACGTTTATTGCACTCATGACTGTGCCAAACATATGATTGATCCAGGATCAGCATAACAAGAAATAAAGTATTTTGCATAATATACCAGGGCAACACAGTATTGGGAAATTTCTAAGTATTGCAATGTGATTTTGTTATAAATATTGGGGTATTTATAAAGCAAAAAAGGAGTTCAACAAATTTCTCAAAACTCTGTCTAGGAGGGATTTAAAAAGCATAGATATAAATTTTTATTATCTCTGATAAAGCATGAAGCGCTCAAGCAAAAGTAGTGGAAGTAAACTTTAAACTGATTTTTAAACATATACAAGATAATCTTGAAAAGGAATAATAATTACGATTGCAAAACTTCATAATTTTTCCAATGACAGCGTAAAACGTTTCCGCCAAAATTAAACTCCCTGCGTATACATTACCAAGAGTTTAAAAAAAAAAAAAAAAGCCAGATCTTTATTTAGCTGAATGGCTTAGTAAGAATTGCACATGCACAACATGTGATGTTGGTATCTCATATCAGCCAGCGCTATAACATACTAGTCATTTTTCAAATTCTATACAAAATACCCCACTTCCAGCTGTGATGTCATTCGGCACCAGTTCCGATTTTTACGCCAGTGGAAACACTTTGAAGTACCACACTCTTGGTACTTTTTTGAAGTACCAAAAGGAAGGTAACTGGTGCGGTGGGATAAGCACCCTATGAAGACAACGCAGAATTATGGAAGGGCTTGTTTTGATCCAGCTGTTGGAATACAATGCAGAAGGACCATTGTAACTTAGAATCAAGATCGTAGTTTTTACGATTAATTGTGCAGCCCAAGTCGCCCGGCTGATCTTCGCCATCACCTTAACGCGACTTAGTGTCCCTAACCAACAAATCACATTTCTCTGACCCCTTCAAAGTATAAACTACGTTCTACTATTAAGCAAAAAAATCCAAAAAATATTCACAAACATTTTCCTCTTCATAAAACCCATCAGTGTCACAGTGGCACCTAATACTATACTGTCAGTACTTTAGCACCCCCAAGTGGAAACTGGGAATAATTTTTTTTAAATGAAAAACATAATTTTTTTTTCCCTAAGTCAAAGCGCCCGCAATTAAATAATTCTGCGGACAGATTAGATACTTCGATAAGGCTGGTTCCGATCCACTGCTCTACATCAGTAAACCCATTCATTTCCATATGGATGCAATCATTTCCTCACAATCTGTTTGCAAAACCATACAAGAACTATAAAATTACGCTGCATTCCCAGACTAAAAAAAAACCTCAGATTTTTCCACCTGAAGTTTATATGAATGAATGAGGCTATGAAAAGTAGTTGTGTAATGCACAGATATTTCTGGTAACTTACCTCCTTTAGTACTTGCATTGCTTCATACATTTTTTTTTTTTTTTTTTTTAGTTTCTTTGCTGTAATTTTTATCCTCCTCATAGGTAAACCTGCTGCTGGACCAAACCAATAAAGTCAAAAGTCAGTCACCTAATTACTTTGAAGCAGTTTATACTTGTCAGGGGTATAAAGTATTTGTATGAAAACCATATTTTTTTTATTATTATTAGATGCCTTCAAGTTGACATCAACTATCTTAATAACCTTAAAAATTCCTGTTAATGCCTCTCCAGAACATCCTGTCCTATGAGCAGATCTTTAGGTTCCCCAGTCAGGAAAAATCTCTGTACAGCTAGGGACTGGTGTACTCCTGTATTATCGTATAACAATCAGGCAAATCTGCCTCAGAAATTTAAAAAGACCCCGTTTATTGTTAACAAATCATGTAAACATATCAGAATGCATCCAGTTAAGAAAACCAAAATATTTTATATTTATTTGAACAAAAGAGGGGAAACAGATCTTTTCAGTAAATGAAGAAAAGCTAAATTTCCAAATGAAAAAAATAAGACTTTCAGCAGTTCACAAAGTAATGGGACACTCACTAAACATTACCATCATTGTTCTGAAAGGACCAGTGGATATGCATACTTAGACTTATAGGCTACAGTGAATATTTCAAGAACCAAACCTGTATAATGGCTATCAAAAGATCTCTGGATTGACTCTACAAAGACAAATAGAGAGATGGGTCATTTGTCAAAGCCTTCGGGAAATCAAGGGTCCATTTCAACCATAAAGGGCATTACATGTAGCAAGACACAATTTCACATGTTGGATCCTGACCAAACCCATCAGCACAGAACCTCGAGTCCAGTCGACACCTCCACATACCTGATTTTCACATTCATATTCCAGATGTTCACAAATATATCTTGATTCGCATTAAATGAAATTAAGACGTATGACAGTGGCATTTGGAATAAAACGTTTCCGTAATCAATCGCAACCAAGTTAAGATGAAAAAAAAATGAACACATTGACTTTTTGACTCGAGACAAGCGATACAAGTTAGCATTAAATGAATCTGAATGATTAATGATTCATTGTTTCAGTTTAGGTGCTGTCAATAGCAGTGTCAGCAAGATTCATTACATTGGCATCACTTAGGGCTAAAATTAGGATACAAGATACTTCGGATGGGTGGATGTGTGAAAGGTTCACCACATTAGCTTGGGCACCTTCTTTTGTAACTAATTTGGCACAAAAGAATGAATCTCAGACTAGACCACCACTTCTTCCTACAATTACATGCTTAGTGGAACAGTCTCCACAGAGATCAATGGAACACTAAATGCATTGCATCACAGAAGAAGGCTCTACTTAAGTTAAGTGTGCAAAAAGCAGGTAAAGGCTTCACTCCATAATCGTTGAAGAGTCTGATTCACTGCCCACTTTTAAACCAGACAGCTTCATAAACACAGGATTTCTAAAACCTTGATATGCGTACAGTAGAGAGAGCTGTGAGCAGGCATGTTAAAGCGGTACCTCACAGCATGAAGACATGACAGATTAGGACTGATTGTTAAGTTTATGACTAACAGCCTTGTTACGGAGGAAAGACACAAGTTGCCTTTTATTACATCATTCATTTTCATTCAGTGACTTTGCTGGCAGTCAGGGGCAGCTTCATAATTAAGGACGATCCATACTTTAAGGCACGGGTGGGGGGGGGGGGG
>JAODJW010000015.1:985042-1007404 GCA_026777045.1 Hyperopisus bebe | reverse complement strand
GGGGGGGCGGCAGGCAGAGTATAACGCCACAAATCTTGCCTGTACACTCCTGCCTTCCAGGATCAGGGCCTAAAATAGGCTCACTGCTGCTTCCCTAGTCACCATTAACTAATCCAGTGTTTCCCAATCCGACAATCCCACGGAGAGTCCACGTTTTTTGCTTGGAGGGAGCTGGGAGGGAGCAAAAATGTGGACTGTCCGGTAGGGAGCTTGGAGGGAGCAAAAATGTGGACTGTCTGGTAGGGAGCTTGGAGGGAGCAAAAATGTGGACGGTCTGGTAGGGAGCTTGGAGGGAGCAAAAACATGGACCAAATGCAAGTCACCGAGGACCGGATCGGGAAACACTGAACTAAACGCTGGTCTAACAGAGAAAACACAGCAAATGCTGCAGTGAAAATTCCCAGGGATTTGAAGGCCGATATACAGCAACAAGGAGGCAGCAGGTAAAACTGTGGATACAAACCCAATATACTCAAACCCAAATGCGCCCGGGGGGTCCTGTCGGGCCTCCCACAAACTACACACTAAACCCTGAGATGCTTCCATAAAACACCCAGTGCTGTGGGTCTGCAGGGTTTAAAATGCGTACGAGGGTCCCTTTAGAGAGCAAATCTTATAAGCAGCTAAGTAACATCAATAAATATGAAGTAATAAGACACTAACTTTTCGGCATTCGGCTGCTAGCAGGCATGAGATTCACCCCCCTTCCCCAAAACCACACATCCGACGGGGATCAGTTCCAGATGTCGTCTTTACTGTTCCCGTAAAATCAGGTCACATGACAAGCAGGGAAACTGCCCCCTCCTCGCAGAGCGGGTAGAAACATCTCGGGCCGAAACGGAGCAGCAGACTCCGCAGGGCAAATGAAGAGGTCCCGGGTGGGCGTCCTTGGAGAGGCGGGCACCCGATCAGGTGGGCACCTTGCCCTTATTCCTGTCGATGCCTCTGTGCTCGGGCACATGCTTGAAGATGCAGTTCTTCAGATGGCAGCCTTTGCTTCTCCACAGGAAACACTCCCCAGCAGATTTTTGCCTGCCCAGATGAATAAGCACAACCAAAAATCTGCATGCGCCTTCCACAAAAACGCCCGTTTCGCAAAAATGACTTTTGGCAATGAGATTAATTGTCTGCTGCATCATCAATAAGCGTTTAAGACTTTAGCCTTTGCTGAAGTTCAGGAACCTTTCGGCTCACGTCGCAGAAGATTAATTCGCAGGTGCAGCCACCGAATTGCTTATAGGAAAAAGTAGGACATGGGCAAGGCTGCTTCCAGTTCTCAGGATGCCTTCTGGGCACAACGGGAAGTGCACTTTGGTTGTGAGCCACAGGGATTTAAGAGCCCCGGTAAATTAATCATCCAGAAGCCAGTAAGAAGGTGATCCTGGAATCCAAGGCTGCTGCATGAATGAGCTCACTGTGAGCAAATGGAACTACAGAACAGAATGACTGCGTGCCTCTATTAACAGTACCAACCATCCATCCATCCATCCATCCATCCATCCATCCATCCATCCATCCATCCATCCATCCATCCCTCAACTAACCACTCATCCAATTCGGAGTCTCGGAGTCACAGGGTTAACAGAACCAGTGGGAATACATTACCCAGTTAGGTAAACCTGAGAGGCACAGGCTAATGAGTTAACAGGGACCCTGAGTCACAGACAGATCCCACTCCCAGGTCTGCTACTCACCCAGGAGGAGAGAAAATATCACTGGCCGTCACTGCCGCCTTGGACCCGCCGAGGTGCGAGTGGATGCGGTCAGGGTAGCGGACAGTCAGCTGGATCCCCTCCACCGTCATGGCCTGTGGTTTGGGAGGGAAGACCCAGCACAGATTACCGGGATTCTCGGGCGTCAAAAAACACACCACCGGCAAAATGCCGAGTCACTTACACAGAAACCTGATTTTTGAACTTATTCTTAATCATTTTTCCTCATTCTTTATAACCCCCTCGTCCTCCCTAAATCACATCTCTTCTGATGCAGACACCCACCCCCCACAGATGCTCCAGGGGAAAAGCTTGCTTGGTGAATTTTTGCAGCTATACAAGTGTGTGCTGAGAACGCATGACGCTACCCTCTAGTACAGAGGTGTCAGACTCCAGTCCTGGGGGGGCCGAAGCCTTGCGCATTTTTGGGTTTCCCCTCGTTTAACACACCTGATTCAACTCCTTGTGCTAATTACCACATAGCTGTTGAGCTGAATCATTCGTGGTGGAGCAGGGAAAGAACTAAGCTACGCAGGGCTGCGGCCCCCCAGGACTGCAATTTGACACCCCTGCTCTAGTGGAATCGCCAACGAGCAATATGCCCCATACAAATGCCCTGATTAACTGATACACTCACAGCTCAGATTCTCAGCTGGAAGATCACACCGCACCCCCCTGAAGCTGAAATTACCTGCGTGTCACACACCACTGTAGAGTCACTAGGTTTTAGAAACAGTAGGTGGACTGCAGTTCCGGAACGGAACCAAAGCGGGGTGGGGTCATGTTTTAACACTCATCCCTCCATCATCTCTTCTCATTCCTCAGACTGACATCACTCACGTATGCTATTCGTACATCCCGACAGACCGGGCCAACAACTAAGACCTCCAGCAAAGTGGGAGACCTGTTATGCAGGACGTCATCCCCAAAACACTCGGCTGTGGGACAAAGGGTTACATCTGCCTTGTCAGTCATGGGCTCACGGTCAATCAGCGGTGCCCATCATTTAGAGAAACTATGGCTAAAAAAAACCTGAGATGATCCCAACATAAAATCCTGGAGGTGCACGGAGCAGGAGAAGCCCTCACGTGAAGTTTCCGGATGGCCTCCTCGCAGCTTTCCTTCTTGGTGTAGTTCACAAAGGCACATCGCCTTTTAGGGAGCAGCTTGATATTGTGGACTTCCCCGGCTCTGCAAGGAAAATGAATGCAGAAGCACATCTAAGGAGAAGCGGACTACAGGTCGGATCCACTCCACACCGAGCGGATCTGCAGGGAAACCGAAAGACTCCGCGATTGCAATGTCCTTGGTCGACGTGTCACGACAGGCTGTTACTTACGAGCTAAACAGCCCCATCAGCGTACTCTCTGTGATAGAAGTGCTGAGGTTTCCGACCCAGACCGGAAACAGCTCTCTGTTGGAGAGATCATGCTTAAATCGGCATTTTCAGCTACATTTCCCACCCAGAAGAGGACTGCCTGTACAAGGTAGAGAACAGCTGGCACTGTAATTATAACCCCTGCCAGCTCCATACCAGACAGTCCATATTTCTGCTCCCGAGAGCCGGGAGCGACCAAAAGCATACACTGTCTGGGGGGTCCCCGAGAACCAGATGGGGATACACCAATCTAAATCATGACCACTCGGGGGCGGTATACCGCCCAGAGGGGTAGGATGCAATGCCTGTGATTGGAAGGTTCAAATCTCAGGCAGCAGAGTGATGTCATCAAGTGGGCCCCTGAGCAAAGACCCTTAACCCCCAACTGCTCCAGGGACTTCACCCTAATTTCTCAAAGATGTACGTTGCTTTTAATAAAAACCATATGTTAAATAAATGAAAACTAAATGAGCTGCTGGGCCGGGTTTAGCTACCGCCCGAGGCCCCGTCAAGTCAAGGGCACTTACACCTGCCTCTGAGCCTTGGAAGGCGCCACCTTGGACACGCTGTTAACTTTGGCGACGGCTACATTCCTGGGGAGAGGCGATGCCTTCTTTCTCTCATTCACGACCCATTCCTCTTCAACAGGCTGGGAGGTCTTAATGACATCTGTAAAAGCCAGGGGTCGCTTTAGGGTCTCCGCTAAAAGCTGACGGCATGGGCAAAAGCACGTCTCACATGTAAACACAAAGACTCCGTCCGTCAACATAAGAGAACAGTTACAGGACGATCATCACCTCTCTACATTACCGTAACAAATGACTGGAAGATGGACAAAGGGATAAAGAAAGCACTGATTTCCTCTTTCGCCAGATGCACATGTATTCCAAATTTAATGACATGCAGTCTGCTGTTCCTCGAACCTCCAGCATGCGTACCAGGAATATTGGAGAGCACTTCTAGGGCCTTCTCCACGGTGCCATGGATTATCAGGGCGTTGGTGCTCTGCTCTCGGGAGAAGCCCATCTCCTGCGGGGAGGGAAGCGGCTGTCAGGACATTGATAACCCGGAACCTACAAAACGATTTCTGGAAACGGCCTCATGCAAGCCTGCTACAGACAGGGTCAGTCGCCACTTGTATGGCTGTATCTATATACCATGAATTTTAATGATAAAAATTACCATAAGCTGCATTATCTGCACTTTCATTAGCTCCTGGGCAGCGTCACTGCTACTGCTGTCCAGCTTCAATACTTCCTTGAACACTAACAGGGCCTCGCCATACCTCTGCAAGGGAGACAGGAAGGCAAGAGAGTCATATGATCTTGTTACGCATGAATGAACTAATCAAAACACGCATATACTCATACTGTGAAGTTGACTGATTGGACACGACTAACTTGGTTGATTTTGCATGGCTGAAAATGTTGAAAAACGAGCGAGACTGTAAAATAGTTTGCTGAACAGAGTGAGGAAAAGAGGTGGTGGTAAAGTCAACAGAGAGACAAGGCTGATCCGGTTCTTTGAAGAAACTGAGAAGCATTGCAAAATATGTTTAGAGCAGTCAGAAGGTCCAGAGGTCACCTGCAGTGCACGTTGATCTGGGGAAGTGCCAAAATACTTGCTAGGGGGAACAAGCCATGCTAAGAAGGTGAAACCACTTTTGACCAATCAAAGTGAAATATATGGATGTTATGTGTCTCTAACCTGTATATAAACTGTAATCATTTGCAAAGTAGTGGAGCCACTAAGGGAAATCTTAGGTGTGAACCCGCTGTGCAAAGTGAATAAGCTAATCTAGCACTGAAATAAACCCCTCCCACCTGTCTGATTATTAACTTGAGACTGAGTCAAGGCCTGGCTGGGGGTCATTTCATGAGCCCATATGTCTTGAACTGAACTGTTTGACTTTGTTTGTTTTCTCGATTTCTGCTATAATTACTTTATTTTTTTGCTTAGCCTTCAGGACAGGGTGCGGCAGTGAGTTCGTCCATTGACCGATCTTTGTTTTCTTTTAGGGTGCTGTCTCAGGGTACAGCGGGTGCTTTATACGTTTATGTTCTATGTTAACATTTGGTCATGTTCTTCTTCCATTATCAATGAATAAAAATTGAAGAAAAAAAAAAAAGTCAGGATCGGATACGTCTTCCGTCACAAGACTGCTTATTACACCGTTGAAGACTTCAAGTTGTCAATAGAATGATTAAGGCAACTTTTGTGGTGCATCCAGATGACACATTAACGTTAAGCCCCAAACCCCATCCCTACTCATGCCAGTTATCTACAGGCAAAGAGCTTGTCCGTGGAGATCAGGTTACCTTGAGCCCAGTGAGGGCCCTCCCCTTCCTGTAGAGGCCTTTTATCCAGTTCGGGTTCATGGTGAGCGAGATCTCGGCGTCTGTGAGAGACTTCTCATACTGCTGCATTTTCTCATAGCAGAAGGAGCGGTTCCCGAACAGCCTGGAACACACAGAGAGACTAACTGAAGCTCATGGAAGACTCTGACCCAACATGAAACACAACCAGCCATCACAACACAACCATCGTCTAGCTCAGCGTTTCCCAATCTGGTCCTCGGGGACCCACAGACAGTCAACGTTTTTGCTCCCTCCCAGCTCCAGAGCAAAAATGTAGACTGTGACAGGGAACTGGGAGGGAGCAAAAACATATATTGTCTGTGGGTCCCCAAATTTCAGACTGGGAAACACTCTGCTCTAGAACCATTAAACATTTCTGATAGGCTCAGAAAATGTATTTTTTTAAAAGTGCTTAGTTCTTTAAACAAAGGAACCAGTTTATTCAAGTGCACTAGAACGGCACTTGGAGTCAAGGTGTCACTGGGGAACATCTATATGTAGGTATCTGAAATGCCTCAGCGTGTGCGGTCTTTGTGACAAACCACGAGTGGCCGATGTTGGCAAATAAAAGTTCATTCCCCATAACAGCTTCTTCAGAGCTTCTGGCACTGACATCGGCAAGTCATGTGAGAAAAGCAACTTCAGCCAAACACCCCTCAGCAGAACCATACCAGTTCTGTTTGGTGCTCTACACTGGGGGTCCTGGTCACGATGGGCCCATTTGTCTTTCCATGTCTGAACTGCTCAAATCATAATGCAGACACTCAACGGATACTCATGAATGTCCTTCAAACAAAGCTTTTTACTATTTATATAATGAATTCATAATGTTCACAGTGACTCAGTATTCTTTATGACTTATGCAACAGTTACATGCAAGTTTTATGGTGACATGAACTGGATTTATATAACTTGGAGGGCACCTCCTTACCGATACTCCTTGGGGTTAAATTTGATGGCATCTGTAAAATACTTCACTGCCTGGACATAGTCTCCGATGCCGGCCAGGGTGTTTGCCGCGTCTGAGAAAGGGAGACAGGAAATGAGCTTTTCTACCTTTCCAACTTCAACCCCAGCAAACCAACACGCTACAGTTCGGATACTCACTGGCTAGCTGCATGCTCTTTGCAATCATGTCCTCCGTGTCGGACGGTGCCTCATTCTGCAGAGAGTCAACAAAGAGCGTCCGTGAGTATCCCAGGCAAAGGGCCGCCCCCACACCCGATGCCGTTGGAATCCGTACATCACGTATTGATTAACATCTTCAGTCCTTTGTAGATCCACCACACCATACATTTATAGCTTTACCACAGAGTTAATGAATAGAGAGGAGGAATGTTCAGTTCAGAAAGTACAAATCCAGACCAAGATTTTGTTTCAACCAGCCGGTTGAGCATGAAGAGGTGGAACAAAACCTTGGTCAATGTTTTGTACCATCTGGACCTGAACGTTTTACCTGACTGAAGAACCATCACCATGCCGACCATTAAAACTGAAACGATGCTGCTAACAGAGAGACAGAAGCGGCGTCAGGTTTGCTGTTGTTTTATCATTACCTGTGAAGCTCCCTGACTCTTCCGCTCCTGTGACTCTTTCCGCAGGTTCGAGGACATCATCTTCTTTTCCCTTTTCTCAGGTTTAGGCTTGAGGTCGATTTTACGTTGTGCTATAGAAGCCGCTTTCGACACAAAGGTGCTGGTCATATCCAGTTCCTGGTCGGACGAAAAAAAAAAAATGTCAACGTTCACTCAGGATACGTCATTCTAACGACCATCAAACAAATTTGCCGTGACATATATCGTACGTTACTCATATTCTACTTATACTTCAAATGCCGGCAGCCAAATAAGGCTGATAAACGGGGGAGAGCCAAGCACAGAGTATTCCGTACCTCCAGGTCACTACCATCCCCTTCTTCGTTATCCACCTTGTTAGCTACATCTTCGGCCTGTACTGGAACCGATACATCACCACAATACTGTTCATTAGGTGGACTATCTTCAGGTTTACTCTGTGCAGCGTCTGCTTTAGAGCACTCCTGGGGAAGCAGGAAAATCATCAACGAGGCGGCGAAGGCGAGCACCCAACAAGAAAATTATCTGGACTGTTCCGTGATAAGATCCCTCCTAGCAACCGGTGGCACACCTGAAATGCTATTTACCCACCAATCCCGCAGATTAACCTTTAACGTACACAGACATTTAATTCAAAGATTTCTAACTACAAGGTCGCTTACCTCTGCATCTGAACTCTTAGCATCTTTTTCATTGTCCTTTAACTTTTCGAGTCTTTTTCGTTCTTTTTGCCTCTGTTTGGGTAGAGCATACGCATAATATCAAATATTCAGTAAGATACAGTTTAAAGGACAAAAAAAAAATCTATAAATATCCAATTTACTAAGAAAAAAAAATCAAGTCAGGTAAATATTTTTTGTAAAAACTAAATGTGCATTGTGCAGTTTCTTTGTAGAGACTACGGGAAAGGGAGAGTCATGTGATTAACTGCACGACATGGCAACTCAATAGCACCCCCTTTCTTCCGTTCATAGTACTGCTCACCATTTTTTTAAGCCTCTTCTTTTCTGCCTTGTCCTTACACTTCTGCTCCTCATCCGCCAGTTCTTTGGCTATTCTGTCGGCCTCCTGGGACAGCAGAAAAAGACCTGCATTCTCATACCGGGCAAGGTCATAAGTCTCTCCCCCAGCTCGGATCGCTTCTGACAAGGCTAACACAGTTAGCAAAGTACAAATTTGCTGGACAGCCTGTCACCGTGGCGACCGCCTGCAAGGTCAGCCTGAAAAGGCACTAATGGAGGCTTTTTTTTCCCCACAGCACCCATCTTTAAAACAGTCCTCTAACACACAAGTATTTTTTTTTTTTACAATAAACAAAAAAAAAAACCCACGAGGAAATATTTTGGACAACTTATATTACATTTTAAAAAGCATTTAACACGGTACAGTTATCAATCCACATCGTGTAATATTTGCTGAACGTTATCTGTGGTAGAAAGACAAACATTTCAATGAAAACGCCAAACGGAGGGTTTGATGAGTGACACACACACACACACACACACACACACACACAAACAATCAAACAAACACACACAGTGGGTTGGGGGTCAAACCTCCTTTGCGTTTTCCTTCGCTGTCACATTTAACCCCCGCTGAAACAGACGGGACTGGCTCGGGCCAGTTTGCTTCAACCCCCCGCGATCTAGAAAGTTTTTGGAGAACCCACAGTAGGGTTTCCCACTGTCGTCTTCGTCGCTATCTGTAAAATCATCATCCGGATAATATCCGTTGATATCTAAAAATACAACAGGGGGACATGCTTTAATGACCTTTTCATTTATATCAAGACATCCACACTAATTATGAGTATTTGTACATGGATCCAGTTTACACATTTATGCGAATCTGTTGAATTAGGGGCTTTGTTACAAACACGCTAATCTGTTACAGTTTTGCCTTCACACTGTAGTCATGTGACAAAGTTACCGCTATTCCCACACGATGACATAACAGTAAAACAGCGATATACAAGCACCTCACTTCTGTTTACGGTATGTCGTGCTAAGGCTACAAGCACTTTCGTGATTTTTCAGGCTGGAAAATCAGATTGGTTTCTTACTCCCCCGGTACACAATCCAGTATTTTTTGCCAGTATCAGTACAATACCAATAGTGAGTATGGGATCAGTGGGATATCACACTATTAGCAACGGGTAAATATCCCCTACTTACCAAGTCCTAAGGCTGCAGGTGAGGGATCCAGGAAGTATGGGGTTGGCATGAACATTCTATAATCATCCTATAGAGGGAGAGAGCAGAAAAATGAGTCATCAGACATTGCCGGCGTGATTAAATCTAGTGCAAATAAGCACCTTCATTTTCAAATGTCATGTGTAATCAAGAATCACAAAATATCCAGCACTGTCTAGATTATATTGCTTGTACTACAGCCTGCGAAAAATCAGAGTAACTCAAATATAGAGACAAATATAGAGACAACTAAAAGAAAAATACAAGACGTGAATTTGTTAAGATTGAAATACTCACGAAAAATGGATGTAAGCGAGGATGATTCATGCCTACAGCACAAGAGAGAAAAGAAACCATTCAGGACGTGGAAAAGTGAGCGAGTACTCAGGAAGCCTCCAGAAGGAAGCGGGAAAGTTAAGCTTAACTCACCCACTGCTCAGTAAATACCACAGAAGGAGATGATATACATTTGTTTTGTTCATGACTCATGTTTTATTTGGTTTCAATGAATGAGCCTAAGCAGGCAAACCAGATCGCCTTGATGTGGTGAACCACCCTTGCACTGCCAACACCAGAGTTCCTGGTGAAAGGATGCATTCACAACACAAGTAGAATGCAATACCAGTGACTTCATCATATTTTGGAGTAGTCCTACTAGGAATTATGCTAGTCTTCTATCTACTACATACCAGTGAAACAGTCTGAGACATACCAAACTCTCTCTGGGTATGACATACGTTAAGCGCATTCATTGCAGCATATGCCCTTTCTAAGTTAAGCAATACTGGCTAATTTGTCGAGTCAAGATAATTATTTTTGCACTGATTTAACTTTGTGCCACTGATTGAATTCTAATTCTCAAACAGGACACCGTTAATTCATACTGACATGGTACTGCATCATCAGACTGATATGTTTAGACAGACCTCCGATACATATTATCATGCAAGAACACAGAAGTGCACAGTCATACGTGGGACACCAAAATCTCAAGGCAACAGAAGCTGTTCTATCTGAGCTCTGACTAGGCTCTGCACGATACTGCAAACAATTCACAATGTGAAATTTGATATTTTTGCGTTAAATATTACAATATTTATGAAACGGCACAACATGACTTGTGCCGACACAAAGCAGTGATGACAAATCACTTGATTTTCCTCAATATCATCTCTATGGAACCTGAAACATTTCCATGCAGCAGTAGACGAATTCAATTCAATTTTATTTATATAGCGCATTTTCACAATATTGCATTGTCTCAAAGTGCTTTACACTATCTTTGGCCAAAGCGCCCAGTGAGCAAGCGAGAGGCGACAGTGGCAAGGAAAAACTCCCTCATAGGAAGAGAGCTTGGCAGAAACTAGACTCTTCATCCAGGCCGGCAGAGGAAGTCAAATGAATGATGGCAGAACTCTAATTCACACTGTGCAAATTCTAAGGTCTTTAGGATTTTAGCATTTTTTCTAACCAGGTCTTGTTCACTTTACTCTTCTTCAATCGAGTACGTAACATTTCTCACAAACATGCCTCACTGAATTTGAATGATATAAACAGCAAGGACAAAAAACATTAATTGGCTCGGAGAGAGCACATGCAGAGCTCATGCAAAAGCAGTGATGACCAACTATATATCGATTCCGTAAAATTTCAGGGCTTGAATTTCAATGTGGGATTGTAGATATCATGCAGAATTTCATTGATTTCGGCAAGTCGAGCACTTACAATGTGGGAATTTCTCACACACATTTACAGCAACGTCTAATAATGTTCAGCCATGTTTTGTGTCAGTACGCAATGCACACTCTTTCTTTCTATGAATTTGTAGGCATGCAAACATAGACCGTTGTTATTAAGTGGAAAGGGATGAAGCAGAGGAGATAGTACAGGGAAAGAATAGAGAATGGAGACAAGAGGAAGTCACCAAAAGAAAAACTTCTTCAGCAATGTTGCCTGGCAGTTGTCAACCAGGTGAGACAAATGGCATTTCATCTGGATCTTGATAATTCCAAAAAAAATGCCCAAGAAAGAAAGTATTTCAATCATAAATGTGTTGCCCAATATCAATAGGAAAGTGTCTAAACAATTGTCAGCAACAATTTTTCCACGGCTAAGGCTACCGGAACAGACACAACCGGACATAACTCAGCAAATTAGAACACTTCCCACTAAACATAACCACATCATAATCATGCCTCGGTTTCTGAATGCACACCACCAAGCGAACTGAAAACGCAGCAAAAACCAACCAGTTATGTCACAGTGAAAGAAACAGGCCCAGTTAAACCAGAATGTTTTAATAAAAACCTTAACGCTGGCTGAATAGGGTTAAGGCATTTTTAGAAGTTGAAAGTGTCTAAACAATTGTCAGCAACAATTCCAGGCAACACTGTTCAAAAGGTTTCCTCATGTATCACCACCCTTAGAATACTGATGCAGCTCAAAGAGACGACCACTAAGAGAGAACGAGAAAGACAACAATAATGTATATAATTCACAGAATCTCTTAAATTGGAGAAGAGTGACAAAATGCAATCTGAGATATGAACAGGACAAAGTAAGATCTGCGTTTAAACTTAGAAGCAGTATCCCCACTCCCTAAGTTATACAAATCCCACTCGTGAACCATTTCAGGTGGGAGAAACCTCTATTTGGAAAAATGAGTTTCAGGCCCTGTACTAGATAATCCTAAAAAAGGACAATCATTAAAATTGCAAAGCTTGCTAAGTGCTGTTTCCTGAGTAAAAATATTTTAGCATAACTTATTAATGGCCTCAACCCAGCCATCATGGTCCTTGCGAAGCAGTAACTATATGTATGCATAACATGCAATGTCAATATTAACACTGCACATTGAGAGGCTTTAATTTTGACAAGCTTATCCAGGCAGTTATCGCAAGTCCTGTGACAGCAATATGAGAAATGTGAAATGGATGCACACTAATCCACAGACCAAACCAGACAACTACTAAAGGCACAAGATTATTTATATGTGACTTCTCATTTTAGAAGAGTTTACAGTAATTATGCATGCTTAATTATACAATGTTTTAAAAGCAAATTCATGACATCAACTCCCAACCTCGTCAGTCGGAGTGAGTTCAAAGTAAAAGCAATCCTGACGAGGACTGGGCAATACAGCAAAATAGGAGATCATTGATAATTATCACAGTATAATTCATGACTCATTTTCAATAATAATAATTAGATATTTCTTTACTTTGAAGCTCTATTTATGCTTAGAATTCCTTTAGGGTTCCCCTGAAACAGACCATGAAAAAGATGACACACTGAATAGACTGTAAACTGAAATCTAAATATAAACAAATACGGAGCACAATTAAAAATTGTAACGCTAATTTCTGGTGGCTGTGACCAAGTGTTTGCATTCTGGATGTTCTAGTGGACAGTAATGCTTGAAGTGGTGAAATCAATTCATAGCATTTCCACTTTCTGGTTGGCACAAGTATTCAACAAGGCTTATAATGCACAGCACGAGTCTGTGGCGTGTGGTCGGATTCTTTAAACTGCCAAAGTCCACCGTGCACTCACTGTGCATTTGTTGTGTATACACTGTCCATTCTCAAAACACTGACTGGCGACAGGCAAGGTTATTTTAGTCAGCTCTGACAAAATTTCGCCGCTGACTTTCTTCCTAGCGTTGACAAATTTTCTATACTTCACTACTCTGTGGATTTCTTCTGGACTGAATTTTAGTGTTTCCTTTTGTATTTTGCTGAATTACCCTGATTGGACAAGTTGCTTTGGACTTACCTGCTCTACCGCTGAGATGCTCAGTTACTCTGATTGTGTCGTCTGTCGTCGTTTGGTCAATAAATCCCCCATTTGTGTTTTTACGCCTTTGACTGTAGTTGTGCTCCATTGCTGGTCCTGACAAGCAGTCACAAAGACAGTGACATCATTTTTAAATTGATCTTTCACGGAGCGTTTGTCATATCGATAGAGCAAAATTATACCGTGATAATTACTGTCATATCGCCCAGCCCTAATGCTAATTTAAACCAGTAGATGCACCCATCTATTCATAAACCCAGTTAACACAGTGCCAATACACATCATGAATTATTACTGAAGACGGAACAACAGATACTTAGTCATACCATTTGACCTCATTTCTCAAAATTTGTTACCAACATGAAGCTTTCTAGACGATCTTCTGTGGCTATACTCTTAATTATCATAGAAATCACCTCGAAAGCAGTTACTATACATCAACAGGATGCAATTAGAATTCAGGATTGTTGAATTTAGTCTGATTACAAAGTTACACTCAATAACAAATACTTTATACTTAAGTACTTTCAAAGTCCTTTGTACTTTGAGTACTTGGGACACAGGGATAATTAACATCGAAGCGGGGCATGACGTGTGAGCTAGGAGCGTTTTTCAGACACAAGGGTTTCGGTGGTGGAAGTGGGGGAGGTTTCTTTCCTTCACGATTGTTGTAACGACGGTAACGAGTCACGCTAAAAGCATCGTTTACCTTTTATCTTGCAATTTTAGCCTTTTTTTTTAATTGGTGATGCAAGTGCGTTAAACCTGGTCATCATCTTACATCTGTTCTTCCACGGCTAAGGCTACCGCAACAGACACAACCGGACGTAACTCAGCAAATTAGAACACTTCCCACTAAACATAACCACATCATAATCATGCCTCGATTTCTGAATGCACACCACCAAGCGAACTGAAAACGCAGCAAAAACCAACCAGTTATGTCACAGTGAAAGAAACAGGCCCAGTTAAACCAGAATGTTTTACTAAAAACCTTAACGCTGGCTGAATAGGGTTAAGGCATTTTTAGAAGTTTTATATTCCGCGACATACCGAAATTAGCTAACATCACACCGAATATTGCTTTTTTTAAAACTAAAATTAAGTTAAAAACAGGGTTATCCTTACCCGGTCCGAAATTTCCCCTGTAAGACATGTTGGCCTTTTGTGAAATAAAACTTGTTTCTTTTAAACACAAACTGAGTTATTGAATTAAACACAAAAAGAGTGGCGCTTTTTTAATTAAAATATACCCGTAGGGTTCTTTTAAGTTTAAAATTATCTTAGTGTAGCCACTTTTTGCTTTTCTTTTTCCCCCTCTTCGTCTAGTTCTGACCACGCATGCTCGAAACTTCTTCGACTGGCCTGCGCATGCTCAAACAGCCACGACTGGTGTGCGCGTGCTCAGCTGGAAGTTACGGGAAGCGCGTGGCGAATGAACCCGAAAGTTACCCGATTAAACATTCTTTTGGTGCAAGTACCGCTGATTGCTTTTGCTCTGAATGCATTATAAAGAAACAAAATAGTACACTGGGTAGTGTGCTTTTGAGAATTGATCCCAGTGACCATATAGTTGGACCTTGTGGCTATTTAACGTTAGTTGCTTCACAAGAAACTAGTTAAATCATTCGACCGCTATACCTTTGATTAAAAACTTAAATAAATTAAGTCTTTCATACTGTAATTTTCGATTAGTTTTATTCCGACTTTTATTGATTATTTTGAAAAACATCTCAATTTTGCAATAAAGATTATTATTCCAAAAAGAAGACATCAAAAGGCACTAAAAACCCAACTAATTACGTGTAAGCGGGCGATCAATCAGTCTGTTATAGCATTTCAAATATTCCGAAGCTTAAGATTTTTTAAAGTATTTTTAATGCATGGCCAGCGATAAGCGGTAGTATTGCATTTCATTAGAAAAAAAACTCAAGCAAGAAAAGGAAATGAAAATTTAACCTTGAACAGAGATTATAGGTATGTGGCTGTTGAGGTTAGGGCAGCAAACCCCAGTCGCTGAAGGGAAGTTCCTAAATAAAATTTAAATGTAGGATATGGAATTGGCGGAGTGTAGTTTAGCTTTTATTTTGTGAATGCCGGATTTCACTCCTAGTGGCACACTTCTGCCATGTAGATAAATATGGCTTAATGTGGATAATAGTCACTACAATTGGAAACTTTTAATTATAGTCTTCATGAAACTGTACATAGTACAGTTTTTTCTTTGTTGAATTAGGAGACTGCTGCTATATAACAGATTTTATTTGATTTTAAACAGATGTTTAGTAAGGGCAAATTTACATGCATCCATACATGTTCTGTAACAGCTTGTCCTATTCAGGGTTGAAGGGGGTCTGGAGCTTGTCCTGGAGGCTACAGGCACAAGGCAGGGAATAACCCAGGATGGGGGGCCAGCCCATCACAGGGCACAGTCACATGCACACCTATTGGCAATCTAGCAACTCCAATTAGCCTCAGCATGTTTTTGGACTGTGGGGGGAATCCAGAGCGCCTGAAAGAAACTGCACAGCGACATGATTAAAATGGGCAAACTCTTCACACATGGAGGTATGGTGGAGATTTGAACCCAATTCCCAGCAGTGTGAGGTGACAGTGCTAACCACTGCACCACCCCTAGGGGCAAATCTGCAACTGCTAATTCAATTTAAAATACCGCAGTAGGTTTGACTGACATAATGCCGTGGTGTTCCACTATCTCTGTCCTGCACTGCCCGGAAATGACATTTCCCCCATTAGCCATTACAGTCTGCTAAATAAGCAGTGAGAAGATGGATTTATGGAAGGCAGGACTGATCTGCCAATTAAATTTTGAGCCATTTAGACCCTTAAATTCATTTGAAATTAGCATGGCTTACAGCATGGCCATCCAATCACTGGGGGCTATAGCTGTGAGGATTTCAGCCCCTATGCCAGTCGTCCTCCTTTAAAAAAAAAGAAAAGTCAACTGGACTTAGCCCCTAATTTTTTCTAATGACTAGAAACACCACTGGTTTGCAGTCTATTCCTGTTCTTTATTATTATTATTATTATTACTACTACTACTACTATTATTATTATTGTTATTATTATTATTATTGTTGTTGTTGTTGTTGTTGTTGTTGTGGTGGTGCAGTGGTTAGCACTGTTGCCTCACACCTCTGGGACCTGGATTTGAGTCTCCGCCTGGGTCACATGTGTGTGGAGTCTGCATGTTCTCCCCGTGTCCTCATGGGGTTTCCTCCAGGTACTCCGGTTTCCCCCCACAGTCCAAAGACATGCTGAGGCTGATTGGAGTTACTAAATTGCCCAACGGTGTGTGTGTGAGTGGCTGGTGTGTGAGTGTGCCCTGCGATGGGCTGGCCCCCCATCCAGGGTTGTTCCCTGCCTTGTGCCTGTTGCTTCCGGGATAGGCTCTGGACCCCCCGCGACCCAGTAAGATAAGTGGGTTGGAAAATGGATGGATGGATTATTATTATTGTATATACATATATAACTAGTGCTGTTCATATTCATGCACCATTACCCCTACACATTAATACTTCACATTAATCCCTGAGTGTGCCCTGCGATGGGCTGGCAGAGGTAGCCTCTGGGATGGGCTCCGGACCCCCCCCCCCCCACATCCCTGAATGGGACAGGTAAATACAGGTCTTAATTCCTGCGGGGATATGATCTTTTTGCACATCCCATCTTGCTTGTTTTGAAGCACACAGACACCCGTACAAGTGAGAGCGATTCTGGGGGGGGGGGTCACTGCACAGTCAGACAGTTAGCATGAAGCCGAGAGCAGTTCAGGCAAAGGGCAGCATAACTCTTCCAGAGCATTTGAACCAGCGACCTTCCGATTACAGGCACGGAGGTCTAACTTGCAGAGACACACAACCAGAGGAGAATAGTTGGTATTCCCTGGCCAGGACTGTGGGGGTAACAGTACCAAATCCTAACCATTGGACTCCCAGGGACTCCTGTGCCAACTGGATTTTTTTAAAGTTTACAAATAGGATTAACATCAATATATCATGTAATGAAAGTACTCTGAATAATATTAAACTGTAGGATTGTCCTTCACCTTTAATATTTTGGTATTCCTATAGGTGCAGTACCCACACTACGCAATAGAGGGCGCACTTGGATTACATTTAAATATTGAAACCACGGTAAGCGCTAAGTGCAAGGCGGATAAGACTTTAGCCTGAAAATCTGAAAATCCGAAATAGGGTAGCGTTATATGACTTTCTTATAAAACACTTCTTGGCACGACCCACATATTCAGCCATTTTCTATATAACATATGTTTGTTTTTAGGAATATCAATTATCCATCGGGGTTCTGGAAACTCATTTGAGACTCTGAAAGGGCAGTGATTTCAGCCTGCTGAGCCCAATCTGTGTCATAAACTCTTCCACAGCCATAGATGGAAGCAATCAAACTACATTACCACAGGAGTCTCACTGCAGTCATGCTTTGCCTAATATCACAAATATTAATATTTCCAACACATGGCTTCTGTCTATGCTCTCTGAACAATTTGTTAGATTTAATTACTTCTGCGAACTTATGGACTTATTTTATAGAATGTCTCCATCCATCGGGTCAAAATAAATCCCAGGTTGCCCGTAGTTCCCACACTTGGGCTGATATCACATATCATCATCGTTAGGTTCCTCTGTGACATTGAGTCATATAATGCAGTAGAATTCCAGCACGATTCACTGCCTTCCAGTGGGAATGAACAATTTCCCAGGAAAATTATCCATCTTATCATGCTGATAAATCACAGCGGCCGACAAAGATAGACTGTTTCACCAGCCATATCATGGCCACGTGTCTATTCATAAAGGGCCGTGTGGCCAAAGGTTCACTGGTTTGTTTTTCTTTCTGGTCAATGAAATTAGCTCCCACGTGTACAATTAAAACATTTAAAACATTATTTACGCTCCTATTTTTACTAACGGAAAAGGTTGGCCCTAAAATAGCGTACATATGTGTAGCTGACCTGACCAACTAAATCATTTTAGTCTAGGTCGTTCAGTTTAGGTGGTTTTGGGGCATGGGGGGTGTGACTTTCTTTCCTATGTTAAGGATACAGCTAATAACATGTTTTCAGTGGTCATCTTGTTCCGAAAGCAGCGCCACTCTTTCCAAAATGTTGAATTTGTTATTTCAGAAAGAAACTAAATTACAGCTTTGAATATAATGTCAAAGGATAATGAATGTATGCCGTCACTGCTCACAGACTGGGAAAATAACATGCTATTTTGTCTCTTATTATTGACAGTTGTGTTTCTGCAAAGATGTGATTTTCCCATTGTAATTGTATATAGATTGGCATCATTACTGGATATGGAAAATCAGCCAACGCAGTGATTTCAAATGAAAAGATGAAGAAAATCACATGGAATATGCATATATATTTGTCTTGTTTTGGGGCGGTGGTATACTTAAGGCCTCTTTAAAATCACTGTTAATGTCACAAAATCAGTATATTCTGTTGCCTATTGGTACTTTAAAATAGCAATCCTGCAGTTTTTGTCACCTAGAATAGGGAGAACTATGACTAACGATGTTCTTTCTAGGAATGTGTCAGCTTGGTGAATTGATAGGGAGGAGCTTTTGGGAGAGGCTGAGAAGGTGATCGCTGGCCGGTTTTCATATGATACTAACAGTGGATGATCGGTGGGTTCCATCACCCAACCGCTACGTTCATCCTCTCTCAAACTGTGGGCCGATACATTAGCGCCTAAATAGCTGAGCGTTACCTGTCGGAACATCGCTTCACCTTTTCTGTACCCAGCATCTGGAATTTCAACGATAACGTGTGGGACACATCAATCATGTGGCCAGTTATTCTATTAGATAGCCTGCAGGTCTACTGGTTACGTTCTAAAGCGTAATTAGCTCAAAGTAGCCTGATTCTTAGTCCCTTCACTGTCAGTGCCGTTTAGTGTGTATGAGACAGGCTTCTAACTTCAAAATGTTTTGAATAAAGGGCTGTTTTATATGGTCCATAAATTGATTACTATGCAGTAGGCAATATCCTCTCTAGGTGACTCCTGCATTTATACCATCTGGGATGGATTTTGGATTCCTGCAACCCTGAATGTTTTTGTATTATTATTATTATTATTATTGTTATTATTATTATTATTATAAGCCACCTACACTGAGACTGATAGAGTGTCACATCACATGACCTGGTCACCTGACCTAAAGAGTTTGACCGAAGAGTGAAGGAAAAGCAGCCAATGAGAGCTCAGCATATGTGGGACCTCCTTCAGGACAGCTGGAAAAGCATCCCAGGAGGCCACCTCATGGAACTGGTGTAGAGGAGACAGTAGGGTCAGCCAGTCCCTGGTGTAATTGGGGTTAAGGGCCTTGGTCAGGGGCCCAATGGTGGGATCACTCTACCAACCCAGGGATTTGAACCAGCAACCTTCTGAGCCCCAACCTACAGAACTGCCCCCAACAAATTAATTTTTGATTACTTTTTTGGTCAATGCATAATTCCATATGTATTATTTTATAGTTTTGATGTCTTTATAATTATTCTAAAATGTAGTGAATACTACAAATAAATCTTTGCATGGGTGGGTGTGTCCAAACGTTCGACTGGCGCAATTTTTTAATCGTGATGTCCGACGCTTCCTGAGTCAGTCTATCCATACAAGCACGTGGATTAAAAGCCTCAAAATGATTCTTTCGCCACAGAACACGTTGTCACGCAGGGACATGCTTAACACTCGAGTCAAGTGTGGATATTTATGGAGATAATAAGCCCAGAGGAAACGTAGATAACGACACTTAAATTGAGTTCTTCCTGGGGTGCTGTTCGGCTCAAAGTGACATACGGCGCGCACAAACGGTGAACATGAGAGTACTTCTGGATTTCCTAAGCCAATTGCAAGGTCAGGCTAGCTTTTGCAGATACATATTAAAATGCAGCTACCTTGAGGTGGCCTCTACGACGTAATGCCATCCACGAGATTTGTTAGCGTGGACACTGGAAGACGTTTTGACTTTACTGAAGTTTTTTTATATCATCGATAGCTATCAGGAGCTAACATCGGCAGTCTGTTTGGAGAAATAAAGTCACCTCTGAGCCGTTATGAGGTAAATAGCTTAATGCTGTATTCAGGCTCACCAACTTTGGTCAGGTGGCTGGGGTGGGGTTACTAATCCAAGACAAGTCTGCACACACATGCACACGCATTTACATGTACTTAACAGTTTTATTACCTTGTAAGTAGTCTGTAGGGTTTGGTTTGTAACTCCCTCAATAATCAAAGCCAGCCAATACAACCCTCTGCACTCCCCCACAAAATGGATGGAGACCCCAAACCCCCTCCTCCTATGCTCAACCTTAAGTTATGCCGTTAAATAATATAGATTTGCCATAAGATTTCCCACAAGAGTCTGAAAGCGTGAGAGTCACGCCAGACGTGAGACAGTTGGCAACACCGTATATTTTTCTTTGACGACCCAGACGGGAGGGGGGGGTGGTGTTTAAGACCCTCAGCACTGCACAGCTACTTCCAGCGCTACTGTTTGTTAGTGCGACGTTTCGGAAACATTTTGAAACAGCACGCGTACCCTTTAGGAATCAATTTAGTCGAGTTGCCGTCCCATTTTTCACTCCAATTAACCAATCAAGCCAGAGATATTATAGAAAATAAGCCCGTGGTAATTATCAATGGTCACTGCTGGATCCTTTCTTATCTCGGATTCTTTCATGCTATCTGGCTGCCTAACGGATTCTGTTGTTTTCTTTGGCCGTGAGACAATCCTTTCCACAGGCTGAAGTAAAAACAATGTTTACCTTATTTCCATAATTAAATTAGCCTTTGCATTGACATGAGGGCCGTTGTATAGCCCATAGCAGCTATTAAGCTCTTTGTTCCAAATGCCCTCTCAGCATACCACGCCTAAACGGTAATGTATTTAGATGTATGGTAATACGTGATAATACTATGGTAATTAATACTCAGTTCATATAATCCGTCTAGTCCATGACAGTAATGTGTTATCAATTAAGGTGCTGTCATTTTTACTGTATTTAGTAGGTGACAGTTGTTGTGTGTTTCAGTCACGTTATTCGTTTGTTTATAGCCTTGGTCTGCCGGTTTTAATGTTCCCTCAAACCTCGGGTTTGAATCGCAGCCTTGCCCGTACGTGTGTGTGGGGTTTCTACGTTCTCTCCGCGGTGTACAGGTTTTTGTAGGTGTTCAACTCCGTTTTTTTTCTCCTGAAAGTCATGCGCTTAGATTCATTGGCATTTCTGAATTCCCCGTTGCACGTGTGCCTCGTGATGACATATCCAGAGCGCACCCTTGACCTGTGCCCTATTGTAATGGAATACCCCCCCCCCGACGCTCCACCTGTACTAGGATAAGGAGCTGGAAGATTATGGATAGCATCTGTATATGTTATAACAAGTTGAATTCTGTCTCTGTTCCCCTTTGCTTCACCGTCATTTTGTGAAGTGATACTTGATTATGAAGATGTGTAGTATTAGAGAGTTGTTATTGGATTTCAGTCCACAAAAACTGCATTCAACGTGTCAAGCAAACGCATTCATTTGCCAGCTATCTGCAGCCGTCCTCTCCATCCTCATCTGGCCGCAAACACCGCAGAAGTGAGGTGCTCTTTGGACTTCCGCTGAAGCACCTCGTGGAGCCCAAGCATTTAAGGAGACACTTGTCTTCTGTCAGGCAAACAAGTTTAGGGAGGAATTGTTCAGAGCGATGGGGGACACCCCTTACAGAGAGATTTAGCTGTTTCATTTCACCCTCTGTTGCTTTTTTTTATGGAGCCCTGAATCTTGTTCCTCGTGTTCTTTCTAAGGGGCCCGCCACACAACCAAACATTTCTACTGTCACGAGCAGAATATGTGCCAGACAACTTTGGATGAATCTTTCGCATTTGCGATATCGTTGCCGCTTTGCAATCGCAGGCGTGACTGCTGTTCTCTCAGAAATAATGTGCTGAGAAGACAACTTCAGTGGGCTCTTCGGAGTATAGAAATGGGACATGGAAAAGCGAGAGAGAATGATGAGGTGCTGTCGTTTACAACGTATATGTTGGGAGGGGCCCAGGCTAAAGGAATCATGGAATTTAAACAATAGTCCATTACTTATCCTCTGATATGGTGCAGAGTTATAAATCCAGCCATGATGTTTGGGTGACATATAGTGCCTTCTGCATTTTATTCTCCACAAAACAATTTGGTTTCATAAAATTCCAAGACTTTCTATAGGCATTTAAGTAGCCGCCACTATTACACTGGGAATTGTAATAGCGTTTCTATAACACATAGCAGACCAGAGCAATAAGAGAGACTTACAGAGAATGATGGCT
>JAODJW010000015.1:973824-984942 GCA_026777045.1 Hyperopisus bebe | reverse complement strand
CACTGGGAATTGTAATAGCGTTTCTATAACACATAGCAGACCAGAGCAATAAGAGAGACTTACAGAGAATGATGGCTAAGTATGTCATATTGGTACCTGGGGAAATCTTCAAAACTGAAAGGGCACTCCGAGAGATACAGTTAATGATGATCCTCTGTGCACAAACATCCTTCATCAGGAAAATAAATAAAAAAATGCTTTTAGATTTTCATTTTTAATTTGTTTAAAGCCTCTGTTCCCATCTAGATAAAATAGTTTCCCTGGTCCTTGGAAAGGTTAAATGATAATGACAAGAGCTACCGTGTCTGTGATGCTTAAAGATCAATTTCTGATTTATTGCAGTGTATTAATTTGGGTTTTTTTTTAAGTTGCCCATGCGGAGTTCTTTGTATGTATTTATATTGCATATCTGGCCCCTGCCTTTGTAATGTTTTCTGGGTATCGATTGCGATTAAACTCATCAATCCGAAAATACTCTCCCTATTTTATAAGCTGTTCATTTGTCTAATCATCGCAGAAGTTCTTCCTCCAGTTCATCACAGTCTTAGGTGACATTATACACAAATATGGATTCATATCCGTGTTTAGCTCTGTTCATCGTTACAGTAGAATTGCTTATCGTATCTATTTCCTTGAACAAAATTGGTTCTCCTCATGAAAAGCGTGGCAGATGATATTTGTTTCATATTCTGTGATGACTGGTGACACTGACACAAGACTAGCAGCAATTAAACAAATAAAAAAATTAAATAAACGAAGTGAAAACATGTATGATGAATAGAAAATGAAATAAAACGAGAAAAAGGAATGTATGAAAACAAGGTCATGCGTGGTGTAAACGGGATGGCAGGAGGCTTCCGGCAGGCTGACGAGAAACGAGAAACCTCCTCGGCGCAATTTGGGTTTGCGTCTCCATGTTTTCCCGACAGCGGTTCCAAAATCAAATAGCATGCGTGTCACAAGGACATACTGAACTGGGGAGATAAAACCCTTTGGCCGGCGTCTCCGGCAAAATCCTCCGCTGTCGCCCCGCAATCCGTGGCATTGCGTTACAGCTAAATGAGGGTTTTGCTCGTCCAGTGAATGATAGGAATTAAACTGGGGAAAGAGAGAGGGCCGGGGGGAGTGGTGTTGGCCGGAATGCTTGGTATTCCTGAGGTGAGGCCTCTTTGGTTTGTGGAAATTACAATCATACAGACGCTCGCTTCCTTTTACAACACAAAGTGAACCAATGTCACAGTTTGCGCACCTAGCGGACAGAGGCTAATACGATTTTGATTCGCACGCCTTTTTGTCGCCTGCTTGAATTAAATCTCAAGCGTCACTGCCAAAGTCTATATTTCCTTCTTCACTATTTATGAATAGACTATTTGTGATGAAAAAGAACAAGGTGGTGAATGGGGGAATTGGGTAAAAATGAATTCAGATTACAATAGGGATTATTGTGTTTTGGAAATGACAGCGGGTTTGAGTTCACGATCCCCAATTTTGGGAGCAGTAATGTGGCGCAATAGTGAGTAAGTTGAACTGCGTTCAAGTCCTATAATATGGGCCCCACCAGTACCTAACACAGTCCAGCTTTTAACCCGAAATTATCCGGTGAAAATATTGTGTTACGTAAACAGGAAAGAGTGCGACCGTAATTCTACCTTACTTAAAAGACTGGAAATAGCCTATGAGATACCGCTAAACTTTTCGCGGCACGATGGCTCAGTGGGTAAACCCCACTGCCTCACATCTGCAGAACTGTGAGTGTGAATCACACAGCGTGTGGAGTTTGCATATTCTCCCCCATTCGCATGTGTCCTCCCCAGGCACACCTGTTTTATCCTACGACAGGCAGCTATTTGGCACCACTGTACACACACACACACACGCGCGCGCACGCACACACACACGCACACACACAAACCTGTACTCATATCTTTATGTGGACCGTCCATACATTTATATAGGCAAAACTCTAATCCCAACAATGGCAAACTTAACCCCTACCCAGCCCTGACCTTAACCACGAATAACCAAACAAAATACAAACAAAAATTTGACATTTTTAGTCATTGAAACTCAGGGACATGTTACATTTATTAAAACGGTCCCCACAACGTCAAAACAACATGATCTTTTATCACATTATTGTGACATTTTGTCCCTACAACATATTAAAATACTACACACAATGGGTTTTTCCATTCTTGGTGGCTTCAGGCCAACAAGATCAGCAAAAGCTGTGGAACACCAGCGTATAATTTCACAGCATTGTTCGCAGTGTTATACATTGATAACGAAACAATAAATGACCTGGTATAATGTAAATTTATATTCCGGATAGACCATTAAAACAAACCGTAGGAACACTCAAATTAAATGTATGCATTTTTTTTTAGATTTTCGCTTAAAGCAGGAGCTGGCTTTTATATGGTTTGCTCTACATCAGTGGAGAACCTGTTATTGCGATTGTACATATCTGTGCAGCTACTGCCTGTGCTGAAAATCTCACAATTGAAAGCATTACCTTGAGGAGGATGTAGTGAGGTTGCGATAAGCGAACACTCATGCCTCGGTAGTGCAGAAATTCGCCCGTGCCATTTAATCGCGCGTTTTGTGCATTCCTGTCGTGACCGTAAACACTACTGCAGGCCTGTTTCACGGCAACCTTTGTCTGCGAACCCACACATGATTTCGTCATGTTGTTCTGCCCTCGTCCGAAATTCGGTAACCTTCTCATAGCATTTGCCAAGATGCCAAGATGTGGCATTCCTGGAGTCGCTACATTGATTCATGACCTCGTCAGCATTTACCTGTATGACAACTCGTTATGAAACGTATAATTGTAAAATCATGAGTGCAGTCAGTATGTCACTAGCGGCCTGACAAATCAACTTGTCACACATTGCTGGACTTGTTTGGCTCCAACAACCACACAGCTGTTGTCTTGGTATTCATTAATAATGGTCATTCATTTGTAAGTTATCAGTGACATTTATGCAGGCACGTAGCCACGTGCACCCACCCACAGAACAATCTGCCGAGGGTAAGGTAGGATCGCCATTTGACTATGGACTTGTATTTATGATTTTGCAATGGTCTGACAGGTAAGGTAAACCCTTCCTTGTCCCATATGCATCTGGGAATATGGGAATCACTATCCTGTGGTGATGGACGTATGGATGGATGGATATTATTGTTATTATTATTTGTTATAATCTTTGCATACCGCCCAGGTAACTTGATGCATCTACTCAGATTCATACGAACGGATAATCTATACTCTCAAACAGTCCTGGAAATTGAAACCTAATGATCAACCACAATATTTTCAATGATCAATTAATAGACACACATATAGATAGTCCTTATCAACGTGTGCCACATGGCCGACAGTCCATGGGATATAGGATTTGTCCAGTGTTGCTGGATTTGTTAAAGCGGAATATTTTAGCCGCGATCCAAAATAAAGACTGGCGTAAGTCATACCCTGTGTTAACCTTCTACGGCGAAAGAGGCATTGGCTAGACCAAGAGTAGGGGGTGGGGGAAACGGTTTAAAATAAAGACTGGCGTTACATTATGTGTGAGCTCAACGTCCCATGTCCAACGTCCAACGTCCCATGCAGATTCAAACTAAATATACAAATTCAGACCAAATACACACAATGAAAACATATTTCCCTGAATGTTAAGTCAGTGAATTTGTCGACGTTTTCTGAAGGAGAGCTTCCGCTTGTCCTAATCTACAGCAGCAGATTAATTGTCGATATGACGCGCGAGGTCGCCAACTGAGACAAATTAATTCCATTTATTGCATTGTTACATTGTTGCGGTTCAGTTTAATTAACGTTAATGCACAGTTTATCTCGGCGCTGGCAAACATGTATAACTTCTTTGACAGACTGCCTTTATGCTGGATTTTAAAACAATTTTCTTTTGCGTTAGTCTGTACAAAAATAATTAGTGTAAACCAAATAAAAAGTTGCCGCCGCCACATAAAAGAGTAAAGCAACTTGTAGACACTTGTAAAAGTGTGTATAGATGCAATTAGCCTGTATTTGACTAGTCCACGCTAACGTAAAGAAGGATAATTTAAATGTTCTGTTTTATTACTGCTAGTTGTTTTTGAAGTGGCAGATTTTATGAGACATCAGCGTAGCGTCGAGTCAAAAAATAGTCTTTGTCTCTGCTGATGATCTGATTGGGAAGCTCGAACTTTCCTACTGGGTTGCGCTAATGGTGCCATAGTATTTGTTTCGTTTGTTTCGTCGCGGAGGCGTTATTTCAGACTTGCAAGCTTCAGGAAAGGACTAAGCAGGCGTCCGCAAGCCCGATCCATTCCTTGTTTTGCCGCACACCGCCGTTCCCAGCGGAGAGCAGAGGGAAAACAGCACGGCGGAGAGGAGTGAGGAGACGGATAACGGTACTTAGAAGATCGGGGATGTACAGCAAACACAGGCAGAAAAGGGTCCGAATCGCGCCTACAGAATGCGGATGCAGGATGATTTTGTCCGTCTTATTGCTGTACACCATACTGGGAACTGTGAACGGACACGCCGCACAAGGTAAACCCCCCCGGCGGTCCTCACGCTACTTTCAAAGTTGCTTTATCTACCAGTTGCGTGTAGCGCACGCTGGCGAATGCGATTAAATATTTCCAAAGACGATCCCTTTCTCTTTAGTGTATCCGATCGCCCTGCTGTGATTGTCCATTATCATTATTATTTTTTATTATTATTTCTTTTTTGAATGCGTGCTGCAGAAAAAGATTCCTTTGCAAGTGGGGTGGTGTTGCGATTTCCATAAAAGGATGGGTACTGAGTCGGGTTCATTCAAGGAGTGGGCTGTTGTCAGATATTAAAGAAGCCACTGTATAGATGTACGACAGATGTTAGCGTACAGTTTATATGTATATATATTTTTAATTAAACTTTTGTTGTCATTGTAGCTGTTATTAAGCCCAGTTTAAGATTATGAAGTCAACAGTGGCCAGTCGCTGTACATTTTTGCGTTAACGGGCGTGTGTACGTGTGTTTCTACGAAGGGTAACACTTTTTAAAAAAATCTTTATTTATAGACTTTGATGTAGCTTGCTAATAAACTATTGATATGTCACATTAGCTCATGATACCTTTACGGTCTCGAGTATGTACATCTCTCCTGTAAATAACTAGGCTGCGTTAACTTTGTAATTAACTAACCATTTACGCTGCGTTATTTTAGGGAGCGTTAAAATCGCCCAGAATTGAAGCATTTAGCAAAGGCGAGGTAATTGAAACTCTGATCATGCTGGTCCACCCAGATGCTGATATAATCGTACCTCGGGGTGACACAGTTCCACACATGGAAGGGAAACTCTAAAGACCATCAGTTAATACCATCTTCCGTATTACCCACGTTTAGGTGTTTGCGCTGAAAATGTACGAAGAGACAAATATTGACTTTGAATGGTTCTTATTGATTGTGGTAAGAAGCCTAGGATTTATTAATTTGTATGCGTCAGTATTTTTTGCCTTTATCATGATTCTTTTTTTTTTGTTGTTGTAAATTTATTATTCAATCCATCATCCATCAGTGGAGCTGCAGCCAGGGATGGTCCTAATTAATTTGTGTCAGCTGAGCCCTACAATGTTGTCTCCTTGCCCACTCCAATCTGGACACAGTGCTAATGTACTCTGAAGATGCGGGTTGCCATTCCGTCACCAGACACACACCATTTGCCAAGTTTATTAATAATAAGTTGATGGTGTTCCTCAGAAGTGACACTCTTGGCTGGATATGTAGATGTTTTTTTTTAGGGGGCAGTTAACCCAGACAGGGGTATCGCAGCACAGCCCTTGCTGCTGCCCAGCACCTCCCATGTTGCAGCCAAACGTCCCAAAATGCCATGCTGCCCGCGGCCCTGTTGGCACGCACTTCAGCTTCGTCCAACTCGGTTCCGATTGCCCTGTGCTGCTGGCTAATGCGGAGATCCCTGGAGTGAAGTCAGCTCCGGGGGCTCGAGATGCCGGTCCTCTCTCTCCGTGACCCTTTATCAGTGTCTGGGATGCTGCCCGGACTCCCGGCAACGAGCGGCCACAGTGCGTCGTGACTTTAACGTGAGCGTAGCGGGGAAGCTACGATCCGAGTTTCAATGGCAAAATGAAGCATATTTCCCCGCATCTACTCTCTGTACGTCAGGTACAATCCCGATAGCGATCGAGCCCTTTCTAGTTGGCTAAACGTTTTAGTAGATGCTGATGAAATTACTCTGGAATTTGAACCATAAGGGATTTGAACCAACAACCTCCTGATCATAGACACAGTGTCCTGACCCGCTGAACCCCCCAACTGTAGCTAACTTTTCTTGAACGTTTTTGATTACAATACAGGTTTTTAGCGGTATAGCTGTCTCTGCAGTGTTCGGTTTAGAGTTCTCATGCTCTGTTTGCTATTAAACTAATCTGAAGGAAATACCATGTATTTTAGCTCACTTAAAAAGCACTTGCTTGGGGAAAAAAATGCACTTTTCTCCATCATTTATCTGTTAAGTACCCATACAGAAAATGGCCTGATAGAGAGTTATGCCATTGAATCATACTGTTTTCAAGTGAATTTCAAGGGATTTACCGAAGGGTTCTGTATGGGCTAATGTGTCACCGGAATAAAGTAGATATTTTGTGTTTCTTTTGGTAAGAATCATGCCTTTGAGGACAAAATAGAAAACCGAAAGACTTAAGTAAAAATATTTGCACAAATAATGTGGCAGGGCCTAAAGAAACGAAAGCTATTACATCTATTCAAGAGAAAGGAAATTCAAAACTGGCATGTATTATACAGATTAAATTCTGCAGATTAAGTGTGAATGGTGTAAGCAGCCCCTGATCATCTATATAAAAATCCGTTTCCGAAGGACACTCCCAGTTCGGAGTCAGAGCCACAGGACGTGCACATGTTTAATTCCCAGCTGCCAGTTAGCACCTGGCAGCACAAGTGACAAAGAAACAACTGCGTGTGATTCTATACATCGACAGTGTGTGGCTGTTAGCAAGTTTGTTTGAGGTTTCCGGAACATCAGCGTAAAGTGGTTTCATAAGAACTGAAAAGTGCTTAACCTACGTCTAAAAATATTTTGGCAAGGAGTCAGCATCCAGAAGCATTTTCTGTAGCTTTGATGCTTCAATTATTATTTTCACTGGGTTTTTCAACTTGAAATTGGCTTCGAACCGTGGATACAGACATACAGTGCCGACCAGCTTCCCTCTGCCCTGCACTTTTTACGATACATTTTGATATACAGTCATGCGTTACTTAAAGACAGGGATACGTTGTGAGAAATGTCGTTAGATGATTTTGCTGTTGTGAGAACATCATAGAGTGTACTTACACAAACCTAGATGGTATATCCTACAACACACCTAGACTATGTGCTAAAGCCTAAATAATGATTAAAAATACACTAGAGTGAATGAATAAACTATTAACATAGTTGCTTATTATCATTATCATACATGATTGTATTTGCTATACTTTTACATGACTGGCAGCGCAGTAGATGTGTTTACAGCCGCATTACCGCAAACATGAGTAATGCATCGTTACGACGACTATGACGTCACTTAACGGCAGAAATTTTCAGCTCCATTGTGCCTTTATGGCACCACTGTTGTAAATGCAGTGCGTTGTTGACCAAAGCATCATTAAACGGCAAATTTACATTTGATTCAAATGTATCCACATTTGAATCAAGATGCTACGCCCTGCGCATGTAAAAAAAAATCAAAAAGTGTTTAAATGACCAGTTTTGGAGCTTTTATTTCACTTTAGTTGCAGATAAGCCGAAAATTTAACCCTTCATGACCTGTGAGGCTCAGATATGTGGTCTTACTTTTTGTCCTGACCTTTTTAGAACCTATTTCAGAAATAATCCACTGCGTGCTTTTCATAAGCCCGTCATACCGACCCACGGGTCCCATGAGCTGGAACAGTCCGGAAGGACTCTCGAGACCCCGGACTTGAATTGGGGGTGAAAATGAACCTAGCATCAGGCCAGAGCTCTCTCACGCTGTCTGGGACAGAAAGATTTTCATTTTCGTACTCCATAACGCGTCCGAGGCTGTGAATTTAATTCGGCCTCTCTCTGCCGCTGTAACGTCCTGTCAGCCTGACTTCAGGGGCCGCATGATGTGAACCGTTATGCATGTGGACGGGGGGGGTGCTGTGCCTGGTATCGGAAGGTCGCCGGCTCAAATCCCTGGGTCGGCAGAGTGAGTCACCATTGGGCCCTTGAGCACCCCCCCCCCCTCCCATTGGCTCAGGGACTGGGTCACCCTGCTTTCTCAACTGTACATCATATTGGATAAAAGCATCCAATAAATAAATGCAAACGGGGTCAGACCTGTCCAGCAGAACCCAGCAGATAGCTAACAGACTCGTCTCTTCCCATCTCATTGCGTAAGATGGTGAAAATGAGTCCGTGTGGGCTTGCGTTGCTGTCGTTACATATTTATGCTCTGGCTGATGTTTGTATTGCGACACATCTCGCAGGACACACCCTGCCCCCAGAGGCAGTCAGCATGTCTTATGTGCAGGTCATGACTGGGCGTTTCAGAACATTGGTTGCGTTGGCCGTCCAACACTGTAGCTGAAAGCCCAGCTGCATCGGGGTGTCAGACAGGACCACTAAGAGATCCGATAATTCATCTAGCTGTGAAAAGCTCGACGAAAACATATGTTTGGCTGCAGTTTAACGCGTCTGACTTTGCTCAAGGGCAGCACATGTGCATATTTATTTATTTATTTATTTATTTGTGAAGGCCGACGCCAGACATCTGGAATACAGTCCAGTCTCTTGTCCATTATAGATACTTCCCCATGTGATTTCTGCTGTTCTTGTTTCGGCCACATATACTCCATTGTGAAATATTCCTTGGTTGCACTCATGCTTCCCGCTGTGGGCTCTACACAAACACACACACACACACACACACACACACACACACACACACACACACACACACCCCACTCTGAAGCGTGGCAATGGGGGAGAGTGAACTCGCACGTGTTTGAGAGCCCGGTGCCACGCTTTTGTCGCTGTGTAAACATATTTTCAAGGGACGATAAAAAGACCGAGAGAGAATATTGGCAGGGGAAAAAAAATAGGCTTTATGAATCGTTGCTAGGTGCTTAATCTGTATGACTACAGTAAGCATCAAGCTGTTTAGAATATTTAATATATTTAATTTTTTGAAAAACATCTGCCAAGCCAGATTAATTGCAGTATGTTCTTTATATACTGTATGTAAATTTCACATTTGGTTGATGTACTGAAATCAGGTCAAGATTTCATAGAAAGCAAATCGTATATAATAATGTCACTTTATAAGGCTGATTCAATCCTTTGTTAACAAGCTAATTATCTTCTGTATCTTTAGAAGGGGGTACTTGCATTAATAATTAATACCTCCCTTATCTTGTGATTTTTATTTATTCTTCTTATTATTTTTTAGTATGTTCTCTGACTTGAAACCAGTCTGATTCCACACTCTGCTTCTCATGTTAATAGGCACTACTTTCATGTAACGTAGCTCAGGGGTGACCTATCGACCCCCCCATAGCCAGACACCGCCCCCACTAACTGGGCCTTGCAGGACTCCCAGCCCGGCAGCAGAAACAGACCTGGTGGTTTGAATTAGAACATGCTCCATCTGTTGCCTGGGACGACTCTACTTAATGTTCACACTGCAGCCAGGACCGTCTTCCTCGGGGGGGTTTATCCCACTGGGACTCAGAGATAATTGGTTTCATGTGAGAGAGAGACGCAAATTAGGAGGTGGGTTATTGGGAGCTTCGTTTTTTCCCACAAGGGTCAGCCGTGGGATAAGGATTTCTTCTGATAAAAAAAAAATAAAAAATAAATGCACACACACATACTGTTTAACATTCAAACAGTGACTTGAAGTAAAATTAGAGCCCTTTATCTGCATTGATTGGCAGGGAAGGATAAAGATTAATACCTGCTACCAGCGGTATCCGCACAAGGCACTAACCTGGCGTTCAGGCGTCGCTCGGTCCTGCGCCTGGTGGCGGCTTCCCGTAAGCGCGACGTTAATTGAGCCAGTGGGGTGTTTTTTTTTTTTTTTTTTTTTGAACGCCTACAGACGGGTGGACAGGGATGGCGTGCAGAGACGGGGAAGACGACGGCGCGATATCAAAGCGAGGACACGTGTGAAATGGTGGGATGCTCGCGAGAGGAGACGCACTGGAGGAACAGAGGCAGTGGAATTGAATACAGCACTGGGGGGGGGGGAGGGAAGGGTTGGGGGCATGGTGGCGAACGGTAGCCGAGATAAGACGACGAATGCCGTCGGCATCACGCTCGCTTGGGCTTGCGGCTCGTCGACGCCGGAGTGTCACGGGTTCCCGACACCCAGCTGCCGTGGCATTGAATCTGTGTAGGGTGATGCCACTGTCGCCAGCTGGAGCATCACACCTCCCCAACAAGCCCCACACCCACCTAGGCTTTAAAAATACCAGTACGGGGACATTATTTGAACCTGGAGATGAGCTGGAATGCGTGGGTCCCCATAGTGGGTGGTGTTGGTGGGAGAGGCGACGAGGCACTGGTCGGGGTCCGCATTCGCTCCTCCTGATGAGGCTGAGGCTGCTGGATGTGGCGGAGAGACGGATGACGCTGCGTGTAGCTCCGCTAGTTAGGTATCTGTGCCCAGGGGGGTTTGGGTTTAAATCCCAGTTCCAGCAGATTAATCACATCAGGGCCATAAACCTCAGCTGCTCCTGGGGTACTCACTGACCCATCTCCCGGGCTCCTGGCTTTTTTCACTCGAGTGTTGCTTTGGGCGAAAGCATCTGCTACATAAATTTAATGGTAATTCTTTCAGTGAGCTATCTGTACAAAGCAGGTAGGAGGAATTCTCAAAAAGAACAATCATTACTATGGCCGTGGGACATCGTGAGTGGGAGAGACTGAGGCTGTGTTCTGCTTCACTTCTCTGAGTGCACAGGCATGGCTGTGACTGTGAAAGCCAACATGGGGCTGCGGCTGTGAAGGTCCTGGCCGGCATCGAGTAATGACTGTGATGGATCAGGCCAGCATCCAGTCATGACTCTAAAGGACCCAGCCGGCAAG
>JAODJW010000015.1:951781-963252 GCA_026777045.1 Hyperopisus bebe | reverse complement strand
AAGTTATATCTGAGTTTTTCTAAGCAAACAGAAATGGAAATGATTTAATACCCCCTCCCCCCACGGCCCCCCCTCATCCATGTTTGACGCTACCCAGGGGAGACTTTGCTCGGAGTTCTAGTCCCACTGATCCCACTGATACCACCTACCTTCCTGATTTCTAACCCTGATGTTTGTGTCTTCCTGGCAGGGGAGCGTCGCGGACAGTCCGTAGTGCCACGCTGGATCTCTCGAGGACGCACCAGACGAGAGACTGCAGCCATTGTACAGGTCAGGCCCGTTTACATCCGACTATGCCTTCAATTTCTTTAGCACCCTCTCCCCCAGATGTACATCTCAGCCAAGCCTGAGGGGGGGGGGGGTGTAGCACATCTACATTCTCTGTGGTTTACCAGATGGCCAGAAAGGCCAGCGAGGCTAGACAAACGCACTAATTTTATCTTATGTTTTGTCGCAGAGCAGATCTTCAATGTCGGTTACTGTAACAGGTTGCTGTTTTTAAAAAGCTAATTCCTTCTGGGGTGCCCTCTAAGCTGTACGAATGCGTGCTGGTCGTGTGTTACCGGGATATATCGTGCGTCGGTGCCCCCCTGCCATCTGCTCCAGTCCTGGGGAGGGCATTTACATTTCATTCATTTAGCAGACGCTTGTATCGAGAGCGACATACAATTGAGAAAACAGGGTCAGACAATCCCTGGAGCACTTGGGTGGGTATTGGGGAGGGTCAAGGTTCTTGCCCACAGGTCCAACTGTTAAATCATTCTGCCGACGCTGGGAACTTTCCAATCGCAGACACCGCGTGGCAACCTGCTGAGCCAGACACCACCCCCAAGTTTTAAGATAAGCTTATGGCAAAACCCAAGTCCAATTTCCAGCATGGCCTGAGTCAGCTGACTAGTTGTGAGGGGGGGTCGAAGGCTTGGGATGACATGCACATAGACACGTGACTGACCTGCCGTTCTCTTTGGCGCAGGGACAGAACGCAAATATCAACTGTTGCATGGCAGAGGTGCCTGTTGTTTAGCCACTCAAGGTTCATGCCCTTCACTGCACACAAGTGGTCTCCACTCCGAACGGGCAGAGCTGGGTCTCACTCCACCACGCTGTTTTTTTTTTTTCCCCCGAAAGCCAAATGTATTGCGACAATGGCTCTGGTGTTCTGTGTCCCTGAGTAATCTGAGGAATTCCGCGCTGGCGTTTCCATTGCATTAAGTCGTCCACCGTATGCAGAAGTAACCAAGTACCCATACCCATACCAATTTATTTATAAAGCACTTTATAACACAACAGCAAGGCTGACCAAAGTGCTGCACAGAAGCAGCAATATAACACAAAAGATACACAAGCAGCTGAGATATAAGAACAGATGTAAATAAATCTGTAATAAAATAAAATAATATAATATAAAATACTACAATAATAATAATATAAAAATCTACAAAATCTATACAGTCTATAATAGAGTAAAAATAGAAAAACATGATACAATCTATAAGAATCCATAAGTATTTAAAATAAATAAATGCACCAGATACATAAACGCAACAGCCATCAACTCACACTGTGTCGAACGCCAGAGCAAGTAACTGAAGTCAATTAATCATCTGCATGCCAGACCCTCAAGATCTGATTTTGGAAATCCTCCGTATGAAAAGGAGGACTTCGGTAACAGCACAATAGAGGAAGTTTACGTAAAACCGGCTAAAGTAAATCAGGACTTGCTCAAATGATATTACAAGGATATCATGTGGTTTTTGCTATAAATGTTTTAAAGAGTATGTGAAGGTAAATCCGAGTTACATGAAATTTCACTTGTGTTTGGGTTTGTGGGACGGATTCTGTATGCCAGTCAAGAACTGGATTTATAAATACGTGAGACTGAGTTGTCCACACATTCTTGCTTCACTCCCCTGTACCCTTTCTGCTCCCCTGTACCCTTAAATCCAGCTTGTTTTTGTTGCTCCTTAAAAACAGGAAAACACAGCAGAAGGAAAAGGTCAGGGCAAGGTGGACCCCCCCCCCCCGAAAGTGACCATACCCTCATAAAACAAGCCCAGGCAAACCCACCCCCCCCGGGGAGTCAAGCCTCTCAGCACGGGTCCCCCCTCCCGGCGCTGCTGTTTACGACTGCGTTCGAAACGCTGACTTTCGCAGTTGGCTTGCAGATCCGTCTCCCTTGTGTTTCTGTTTTGGCAGGAATGGAGGTGCTTGCTCCCAATGAGAACAAAGCACCTCGGAGCCAGCGGGGACGGAAGGGAATGAAATTAACTGCGTGTCGGCTGACGCGGGTGCCAGCTATGAAAAACGCTCTGTTCAAATAATATCTATCATGAGGACTTGCTCAGGCTAATGGGAGAGACACATTGAGTTAGCCGAAATCCCAACAGTTCATTGGGAGATAGTGCCTTGCGGAATTTGCGCCGTGGTGCTGGTAAACAGTCGAGGGCGAACGTCTCACAAACTAAATAACCCCTTTGTCTGTTTATTTCTTTATTTTTTAATTGGCTGACAGCAGTCAGATGATCAGGGGCTAGGTTAACCTGATATGGGTTGGCTGTTGATAGCCAGCCAACGAGGGCTTTGGCTAATGACGGCAAGCTGAGCGTAGTTATGCTGCAGAGCTCATTAGGGTCCAGACGGGGTAAAAATAGGAGAGAGTTAAATAACAGGAAGCATACTGCTATGGAGTAGCGTGGGGTTAACAAGGTTCCGACTCATTGCCTTAGTGGTGCGCCTCGAATTTTTAAGGGTTTTGTCGTTAGTTTTTCAGTATGTTTTAAAGGTGCCTCGGTGCGTGTTTCTGCCACATTTTTTAGTAATAGACTTATCTCAAGCTGTCCGGTGCTCCGTTCTGTAGCCTGTCGCGCGGTACAATTTTAATAGAGATCTAGGTGAGCTAACGTGCTGTCCTTCCCCCATCCCCTCTTAGTAGGGGAGACTTGCGCTGTAGCGAGTTGTCCCAAGAGCCGTAACAAGCACACTTACTGTAACTGATGGCGCATAATTAGCCGCGATTGTTCTGGCGTTGTGAGTCCTCTCACGTCCCCGAGATCCACGGTAGCCGCAGACGGGCCAGTCCCGCCGGGGCTGCGAAACAAACATAAGTACTCAAAGCTCATTCGCCGCCACGCAGTCATTTGCATAGCGAGCACTTTCTGTCCGCTGGATATTAGAAGGGACAGATGTTCCCCAGCATTTTTGGGTTGTCAGCGTTTGATGGGGGTGTGAAGACCGTCCCGAAGCCAGCCCATGTTCCTCAAGGTTCGGCTAGAAGCCAATTAAATAGTGCCTTGTGTGCTGCACTCCATTGTCAGTTTTGGACTGAATTATATGCTGTATGAATAAGATTGATGACATTGTAAACATCCTGAGCAATGCATTGTGGGTATTTCTCAACAATTACTGATTGTGATCTGAGAGTGGATAGATTCTACTTTTCCATCATGTCTCATTTTAGCTTTTAGCTTTTGGCCTCTGCTGCGGCAGAAACCCCACTCATGCTCGCAAACAAACTCATATCATCTTTCTCGAAACATGGGGCAAATCACAGCTGTCAGGTTTTCCCCTGCGCTTTTTCATCGGTGTGGCCCGTGGGCCCTTTAAATGCATCGGGTCTTCTCAGCGCTGTTGGGAGCCATAAGGTTGTGTTTGGAATCATAGGACCTCGACTGTCTGTTTTCAGCCTAGATTAGCTATCAATCTCCTTGAGCCAAATGACACCTGTGCCTTTTGCTTCAAGTGTTCAGAGGCATTCTGGGAAAGAGGCTCGAGTATTAGAAAAGCTCCCACCTACCCACAGAGCCATAAAACTCTCACAATAAAATTGCTTCTAGTAGAAGTGGAGCTCTCCTCATATTATCACTTGGGACAAATATTGCTGCAGAAATCTGTGTACCAATCAGATGCGCACAGCGGAGACAGAACACATTGGAGGAGAAATCTAATCTGTGTCGCTTTCTTCTACCTTTGCTTGTGATAATTGTGCCTAGTGGAGAATATTTATTAATGTCGCCAGTGGTGTACCCTTCCCTGATTTGTTTTCTATGTGGGAAAATCATGTCGACTGCCTTTCTTGGGACGTTTACTATGGTATCCTTAATGGTATTTTATTCTGTCTTACCTCTTCCAAACTTGAGCTCGTTTTCCCTGATTGAAAGTGCATCATACAGTTAATGTCAGTACATCTTGGGATTACTGAACTTCAACGTCTTCCTCCGTTTCACATACGATTCGGTGGCCTTGCAGTCAAGTGGCTCAGTTCACCCTTTGGGTGGAGAGCTACAGATGCCTCCCCCCCCCCCCGGCGATGGACACCCCTCAGCAGGGCTGAAGCTCTCCACAGTCACAGGTTTGCTGCCCTTTTATACATCCCTCGTTATGAGCCGCGTGAGGAGCGATGTGCATGGGGCGGGCTGAATGTCAGGACGATCGAGTTTAACGGCGCGGTGATCCACGATGAATGAATGTAGCAGAAGAGCGGCAATTAACATTGACTGGGGACCGTTATAGCCGTCCTTCGAAGAAGTTCATGAAGGGAAAGGCAGATTGTAAAGGTCCAGCTGAGTGACCAGAGTCGTGTTTTACAGCCATTTTAGTTGCTGTCTCTGTCTCTTCTTCCGTTGTCATTGGTCCACCAGTGTCCATCCAAAGACACATCCAATGAGACGAAGGATTGCTTGTGAGATAGGTTTCAAACTAGGCTTTAAATGATCTGGGATTGTGTGGACTTGCAGTGGGAATTCCGGGGGCCTGATGCGGAAGTCGTCCTGGCATTCACGGACGCACGTCATGTGGTTCATCCATCCCATAATGTTCACCGCATCATAACGGTGAATTCGCTTATTCATGGGCACCCTTATGATCTGAGCCGCATCTCAAAGAGAGTGAATCAAGGTCACGGCTGGGCCGACCTGTCACTGGCAGTGTGGATTGGGAGGTGACAATCGGGCTCGTACTGAGAAACATCAAAGAAGTGTGTTATTTTAAGGAATGCCGGGCTTCTCTGCGGGCGGGCTGTAACTGTTGATGTACGATTTGGGCCTGTCAATCAGCGGCTTGGGGGGGTGCGGTAGGGTCAGGAAAGCCCAGTTAGCAGCAGTAGCGTGTGGCGTCCAGTGAGAGGCAGGACTTGTGTATAAATGGCTGCCCTCATTGGATAATGTTGTTGAGTGACACTTACATGGACCAATCAGAATCACAAAAAAAGTTGGTAGGAATGTGACTCTTTCACACTTGTCATGCCACAACTGAATGAGTGTACACCTATATGAACCTGGGCTATGGGGTCCACTGTCAATTTACATGTAGAACTTTATGGATAGAACCTTAGACAGGATTGCAACGTGGGCAGCAGCTTCAAGTCTGTTCACTGACCCTCTGGTTGGTGTTGAATTTAGCAAATGATATGCAGGGATATTAGGAGGATTCTAAACACCACATAGACCTGGGGGGTGGGGAGACCAGAGCTCTTTGCGCAGCATATAAATCTGTGAATTAATGGTCAGTCGTTTGCCAGATGCTCTTATCTGATGTAGCTTGTAGGCCAGCCGTGTTAATTGGTGCATGTCGTTTGGTAATAAACAAGAACCTTAAATGAAACTAGCAGGATATGCTTGGGCATTTGGAGAGGTCAGATGCGCATTTCAAATATCATGAAATCTATGTGATGTCGGTAATGATCCACACAAAACAGTCAGATTTCATAAGATAGTAGATGATTGCAGTCAACCATGTGACTACTGCTTAACCAAATCGACAAATGGAAACAAATTTGTATCTATTTTTCTGAAGCATTTTACAATATGTGCTGTAACTAAAAATTGTGATTTATCTCAATTATTATTTTCTGTCACAAATCGCAGTTGCTATACATATTCCTCCAGGTCCTGGGAGAGTGCGTGGTACATATTATCCATTTTTATATACTGTCATACTGTTGGTGTTGGTTATTCTATGCAGTCAAAATATATGTAGCTATACAGTGTATCGAGTGAAAGATTTTTAGTTGCTGCTCTGAGGAAATCAAAAGATGTACACTGGCAAACAAATGGAGAGGATGAGATCATCCTTGTGCCTTTTCGCCTCTAGCTCCCTGAGTCTGGACTTCCCTCCCTACTGTCATTCGTCACTTGAACACAGTCTCCAGTTTCAAAACCAAACCGAAAACCTTTTTGTTTGCTTAAGCTTATAACCCTCCCTATCCATAAAATGTGTTTGTCATGTCTGTTTACTTTATGTTCTTTGTAAGCATCTTTAAGTTTTTGAAAAGCACTGTATAAATGAAATGTATTATTATTATTATTATTATTATTATTATTATTATTATTATTATTATTATTATTATTATTATTGTTATTATTGTGTGGAGCAGCTACTGCAATACGTCAGTGTTTGCTTCAGACCATATGCATCCCTGTGAGGCAGTGCCAGTGAGCCAATGAGCTCAACTGACGGGGCACTGACTTAGCAAACGGCTAGGGGCCTGTTTCACAAAGCAGGATTACTTGCTTAGCCAGATAACTTGCCAGATTTAAGGTAGTCTGGGCTAAGTTTAAGTTGATGAAAATAACGTCCATTTAGCCTAGACTACCTTAAATCTGGCAAGTTATCTGGCTAAGTAAGAAATCCTGCTTTGTGAAACAGGCCCCAGGTTAGAGTTCATTAAACCTCACCAGAGTTCGCTGCGTATTCACCTGGTTGTCTTACTTTTCTGTAGGTAAGGAAAAATACGGTTTGTTAACCCTGTAAAGTGACATTAAATGAGTTATGATGATTCTGTGATACATGTGGATGCATATGTATGTAATTTGTTTTGCCGAATTGTGTACGGTTTCAGCACGAGTCAGTAATTAAGTAGTGTAAACTGTGAATGGAGACAGCGAAATACTAACAAGCATGTACCTAAACTGAGTTTACAAGTGTTTTGATAAGTTGTACATACGGATTGTAATTACATACGTAAATATATGTGAGTGAAATGCATGTTTTCGATCGGAGTTAAAGTTAATTGAGATGAGCCAAGATGACGACAAGTGTATTTAGGTCAGAGCCAAGATGGCGTCGTCTGTGTGGGGAAATAACGTGAAACGAAACGGTTTAAGGAGAAAGTGACAGGGGATTTCATGCTTTGTTTATAATTGTGAACCTCACCAGAGTTTGCGGCATATTCACCTGGTTGTCTTACTTTTCTGCAGTGTGTTCCACTTACCCTTTCGGGTCTCTCCAGCCTGAGACAGGTAACATTAACAAAAGCAAAGTCTTTGGGGAATAATAGCCATTTTCTATGCTTTTCAGACATGCAGTTATCGTGTGGAGCGAAATGAAGGATGCAGGAGCGGACGGAAACGCAAACAAAAGGAACTTTATAAACTAAAGAGGGTAAAATAGAAAACGCACAGAATTACAAGGGATCCAAAGGGGCAAAACAGAGAGGCAGTGATGGGACATATAATAGTGTAGGGGCTGGAGGACTAGGGTGTTCAGGGGGTTATTATAGAGCAGTCCTCCTCGCCTTTTCAGCCAGTCTCTGGGGGTTCAGAGACAGCGGAAATGGGGTTACCTGTGGAGTGGGCAAAAGGAGAATCGGTGGGCTTAGCACAGCCCCATATATCCTGGGGAGGAATTAGGTCAAAAAGCAGTACCTGTCAGTTTGAGGTGCTTCAGTTTTGTTGGGTTTTGTTGTGGGGTCCGGCCGTACAGTATCCATTAAAGTTCTTTTTTTGTGGTACGCCACGTCGCCTGTTCATTAAATTAAAGACTGAACAAGTAAATTTTTGTCATAGTTATCATCAACGACCTTTATTTTCAAACTAAACATAACTTTCAGAAATCGAAGGGGAAACTTTAAACATTACATTTGCACTTTTAATTTTAGTTGACTAAATCAACTGTAGTTTCAGTCAACTGTAATCTTATGATACTTAGTCAACTATAATTAGACTAAAACTAAAATAATTTACATGACAAAATTATGACTGAAACTAAATAACATTTTAGTCAAAAGGCTATGTTTAAAACTAAATTAAAAATTTTCTGTCAAAATGAACACTGGTAGGGACCCAGGTACTGACATACCCAGACATGTGATGAAATGCGACCCAGGGGAGACATTTCCTGGATCAGGAAGACAGACACAAAACGAGGCCAGGAAAAAACCCCAAAACAGCAAGGACCCAACAGGACAAGGCTACAAAGGACTAGGGAGACTGGAGGGGAATGAGGGGAAAGGAATGCAGAGCATGACGGCACTAGGGCTGCACGATATTGCCTAAAACTAAAATCTCCGATTTTTAAAAAAACTTTTACCCAATTTCCGATTCCGATTTAATTTTGCTTTCTAAATTTATTGATATATATATAAAAAACAAAGACATTATACAAATAAGTTTTGTTTTTATTCTAACAGTGTAAGCATGATTTAGGAACAGCAAACATTTATTATTGTTTTTACTCTATTTTTTCCTGGTCTTAGTAGTTTATAGAGGTTCACAAGTGCAAAAAAAATCTTGATAAGGATCAATATCGTGTTGTTACTAAGTTACGAATTGATAAAATCTTTAGACAGCACTGATGCATGTCTTTAGAAAACAACAGCCTGCAGCTGTAATCTTTGAATTTATTGTCTTTCTGAGGAGACAGATCTGAACTGATGAAGTTAAAAGGAAAAAAACACATGGCCCAAAATGAATTTGTGTTCCAATCAGGTGTTCCAATCACATAGCCTCAGGTGTATATAATCAAGCACCTATAGGCATACAGACTGCTTCTACAAACATTTGTGAAAGAATGGGTCTCTCTCAGGAGCTCAGTGAATTCAAGGGTGGTACCATGATAGGATGCCACCTATGCAATAGGTCCATTTGTGAAATCTCCTCGCTACTAAATATTCCATGGTCAACTGTAGTATAACAAAGTGGAAGCAATTGGGGATGATAGCAACTCAGCCACAAAGTGGTAGGACATGTAAAATCACAGAGCGGGGACAATACATGCTGAGGCGCACAGGCCAAAACTGTCTGCAGAGTCAATAGCTACAGACCTCCAAACTTCATGTGGAACTTCTAATTCAGCACTTGGGGAGCTCAGGATACCTCAGGGTTGCCTTACTGGTTGGAGGTTTGAACCTGCAATCTTTTGATTGCAAATGTGTATTCCTAACAATTAAACCACTACTGTCTACAACGTTAATGTGTGTGTAATGTGTGGGTTAGAATATAGTTATATGCTTTTTCACACTACAAATGACATAAAGATTTTCATTTCCAATTCAGCATTTGAATCAAAGGATTTAAGAATTTCATTACTAGATGTATGTGTGTGTGTGTCCGTGTGTGTCTATATATACTGTATATATAAAATAAAACTAAAATATGAACATGAAAACTTATAAGGTAATGTATAAGAGACGATTTTGGTAAAATATTAGCATGTTGATTTTATGAGCGCAAAAGATTGTTTGTATGAGTAAACGGAAATATAGTTTAAGTATGAATCTTATGTTACTTCATCAACCCTGCAGATGGAATTTTATACTATTAAAATCACTGGTGTAATAAAAGTAGATAAATGGTTGCAGCTGTTCAGTAATAAATTCTGCTTTACGTATTTAGATAACTGAATATTGGCAATAAATCCATGAAATAAATCTGCATAAAAATGTTCTGATAAAACACAATTTGCCACATTTATACCCATGACTTTGTATGAATTACATTTTGGAAATAATTGTTCATGATCCAAGTTTTTTTTCATGAAATTTATAATAAGGTTACTATCTAACATTTTCACTATAACTAAGGTGTTAATATCAAACGGTCCAGGCCACTTTATGGCAACTGAAGCTTGTGATTTCACTTTAGTAATGTTAGAAAAAAAGAAATAACTCAAAAGTGAACTTAAACATTGTGCAAGTAAAAATGGCCATACACTAGTAAACATGCCAGTGCCCATCTTACTGAACCTACAAAGTCTCTGTGTTTATTTGTGTTTGCATTCTTATGAAATATCTGGAGACTTGCTTGAGGCAACTTGCAAAAAAAATGCACTTAACCCTTCGTTAAAAATTCTGACATAAGGCTGGAATGAATCAAAGGCTTATGATTGAATCTTGGTAAATTATTGGGCTTGTGAGGCAAGTTTGAACTGGTGTCACCCAGCATAAAATGAATGTGCTGAGACTGCAGATTGTGATTAATGACTGTTTAAACCATTCCTTACCCAAAAATGAACATGAACACAGTGTACATATAAAAATGAATGTATAGTGGATGTAAAAAGTGCACATACCACTTGGCAATTTTTGCCCATTTTTGGAGGACAAGATTCGTGCATACTGTAGGAGGAGTGAATTAGTACTTTACTGGAGATTAAACAGATCGAGGGATTTATAGTGTCCTGCCTAATAAAGCAAGCAGAGGTGAATCAATGCAACCAGGTTTATTTGGGGTCGAGCAAGGGGAAGTCGTGAGCCGTGTCCAAGTCGTAGCCAGAAACTGTACAATCCGTACACCAGAAGCCCGAACGTAATCCAAAGCCGTTGTCAAGGGAAGGGAAGCCAAAGGTCGAAAAGCCAGGGGGTCAGTCCAGAGACGTAGAGGACGAACACAGGGAGATCCATGAGGGGTTTCACAGGGGGAGGGGGGCGGAAGCGCAGGGGTGCAGGCAGGAGATGCGGGAGGTTCGGGCAGCACGAGGAAGATGGACCGTAAATGGGGAGACAGAGTTCGAGCGCTCAGCATGTGCATTGCAACAATACCATTGCGTGACTTCAGTATGGCTGTTTTAATTACCTTCCGTTGGTTTCAGCTGATCTCGCAAGGTGGGCATGACATATAGATACAGCTACAGCTAGGAGATCCAAGCCGAGAGCTGCTGCACACCAGTTGGCTGTTACGCTTAGCAACAGATTCTCTGCTCTGGGCAGTCTGCCGAAGCAGAAAAGATGCTTGTGATTGTAGATTGTTAGAGTTTACAGGTTGTTACGCTCCAGTCTAGGGTTGGAGCCTAACAAAGTGGAAGGGAAGGAGGAATTGGGAGTGACAACACAACCAGGGCTAGGAGAAGGGAACACGGGACATAAAGGGAGACTTTTTATAGTTTTTTATAGTTTTTTTTCACAGACACTGTAAGAGCACCAGGTGTAACGAACGTCAGGAGTGACCAAGGCCAAAGAAACAAACAAAACACGTTTACCGGAAACAACCCTAATCTAAGCTAATCCTAAGTGAACAGAAGGTGAAACGAAACAACAATGCCTAGGCTTATCTCCCTAACCAAACAAACAGTAATCCCCACATTCATGAATAAACAAAAAAAGCAGACACTCCTTACACACACCTAGTGGAACACGAAACACACACTTGAAGCAAAGGTATCCAGAGGGGAGATCAGAGAGGAGAAGTCGAAGTACAAGCGAGAGATCAAATCCAAGCAGACAGTCAAAACCAGGGCGAAGGTACAATAAGGGACAAGGC
>JAODJW010000015.1:889353-913976 GCA_026777045.1 Hyperopisus bebe | reverse complement strand
GTTTTTGTTTTTGTGGGAGTGGCTTCAGCCTGACTGATGCGTGCTGTTTTTGTTTTTGTGGGAGTGGCTTCAGCCTGACTGATGCGTGCTGTTTTTGTTTTTGTGGGAGTGGCTTCAGCCTGTGCTCTTCCTTCTTCTGCAGTCTCCTGCTGGGCCCGGACTTCACAGAGACGCACTACTCAGAGGACGGGCTGCCAGTGACACTCAGGCCTAATCACACGGTAAGTGTGTCCGTAAAGCCCTTAACCCAAAACCAGCGACATAGGTGACTGCCTGAGATGCCGTCTTCTGAGGGGTCACTGACTTAGCAAACCACTGGTGCCCCCACCTCACAGAAAACTTCACCGTGGGGTTCACTGGTGCCCCCCCATCCATGAAGAATTGGACGTTGATGTTTGCTGGGGACAAAAGGGAAGTAGGGGCAGCAGTGGGGACCACATGAGCTGCCCATAGCCACCCCCATCCCTCCATCACACTGATAATATGTCCCCCCCTCACTCAACCAGAAACATCTCCTGAACTTTCTGCCCCCACAATTCCACGTTACCCGTCCCCCGAGCCACAATTCCGCCTGAACCCCCCCACCACCCATGAGCCACAATACCTCACGAACCCCCCACCGCGTCAGAGATATCCGAATTCCACGATCACATAATCGTTCGTCTTTCCCAAAGCACTGCCTGCGGTCATACACACACACGGGGTGTCGTGCCCTCAGAGCCACTCGCACGCTAAACCCCTCTTCAGCTGGTTACGCCTGATCAAAAATAGTGTAGTAGGAGAGAAGAGTCTCCTATTTTAGCACACGCTTGCAGCGCGGCTTCAAAACCACCCCTGCCGTGAAGTGTCGTCCGCTTGATGCCGGAGCGTTTACGGTGGTTACATTTTTAAAGCAACAGGTGGCACATGGAGGCGTCCGTGTCCTGCCCGACAGGAATGCGTGCAGCAACATTTAGCCCCCTCGTTCACCTCCGACGAAATGAAGGGCCAGTCGTGTCATGGTTGCGATTCGGCGTACGTGGAAAAATTACGAGGAGGCCAAAAATGTGCCTAAAAAGTGTCAAAAATGAAGCGCGACATGCTAGCGCAGCCGCCTGGGAGATTCTCTGGGTTTCCTGTGTTATGCAAATCGATTGTTTTTTTGCCCCCGATGAGCCCTTGATGAATAATTGATTCCCTCTGCTGTCTGTGAGTCAGGCATTTCAGCAAATGAAGTTTGTCGGTGGCTCAGATGATGGGTTTCGGGCGACACCCGGGCTGTCTTTGATTACGATGGCGCTGGTTTGTCAAGGACATGTGGGAGCCAGCTGGAAACCGTCAGAGGGATGCGCAGGGGTGTGAATCTGGGTCCCCGAGCATCAGCAACTAATGAATCAATCAGAAAGCCATGCTGCCATGACAGATGTCCACTCTCCATGCAGGTTTACGTTTAAACGATTATAAAACGATGGCTTGCCAGCTTTGCAGCGTGGGTGGGCCTCAGAGAGAACTGTGGTGGGGGAGGGGGGCAGATTCCCCAAAGTTACCATCAAACTATTTCTGAGGAAAGATAAAGCACCTCCTTCAACCACGACGGTGTCAGCAGTTCTTCATACTCTTGCTCCTGCTCTATAGCTATAAGGTGTCAGACTTTCCTAACGTCACTCTTATCTTCACCGGCAAAAAGACTTCACACATCTAACCAAAGAAAAAAGAAAAAAAAACTAACCACTATTGACTAAGCCATTTCCATTTTATTCCTATATGCAGGAAGGGTCTTTCTTTCCCTCCATAATTGGTCTGCTCTATTAAATAGATTCTGGTTTATCTGTATTATTTGTGGCTGTGTAAAATCCTATATACATCTTTTTATTATGACAACAGGGACAAGAAGGAAAAATTCATGAGTCGCTCACAAACAATGCCGTGTAAGTGACTCAGCTGCCTCTTTAGTGCAGTCGTCGATGTGTCAGCCCACTGCCATCCCATTAGGGGTCCTCGCGCCCCCATGTGGCAAAGGGCAGTAGGGGGCGAAGCTCGCTAAGGTTCCCCTGCAAAGCTCCTGATTCGTGGATTTGCCGCCTCGGCTCTGTAAACAGGCTGCCCCCGCATTAGGGTACTCGGGGCAAGTGCCATTAATGAGGCAGAGGAGCCCTGTCAGGGTCAACATCACCCTCATGAGGCCATGGCCTGCCAGTGCTTGTTGGTCTCCCCCCCCTTAATCTCCATCTTATCAGCTGGCATAGAGAGCTGACCTCCATCCTCAGTCCTACAATGTACAATAATCTAATTACCAGATACATTCAATGGCCTCATATGCTACTGCAACAGCACAGAACATTATTTAAATGATTATTAAGCATTTATTTATTATCAATCACATAGGGCTTCACAGTATCTCTGTATGTTTTTTAGCTGTTTATGGAAAGCTCCATAAAGTAGGCTTTATCTAGGATTGTACATATGAATGTGTTTCATAATAACATTTGTGGTTTGGTAAAGAAGAGTTACATTGGGTCTTTAATTCCGCATCGATGGCAGGCTGGAGCGATCGAGACTGACAAAAACAAACAGTTGTAAACCGAGATTCTAATTGGAGAGCTGAAAGCATCGGTAATTACCGTAATAAATTGTACATGATATATAATCAGTCCCCCGTGCTTCCGATTCCTAGCATAAATCTCGAGAAGCCACTCACGCTCACACAAGTCGGGAATTCAGTTCCGCGTCGAGGCACCTCTGTCTCAATTTGTGTTTTACTATGATTTCTGCACACACACCCCACACAAAGAAGCAATCTGCCTGCTTGGGGCTCGGAGCCAATGGCAAGCATGTGACCATGCTGGGTTTGGGGCTTAGGTAAGGGAACACAGGCAACAAAGAAAACTTAAACATGATCAAACTGAGCTGATTTTTTTTCTGTATCTTTTTCTGACTTTTCCACTGTGGCTTGTTCATTGGAAGATCATTTGCTTGATACTATATGTCTGTTGTCAGGGGTTTAGAGTGATTTCACTCTTCAGCCTTTGTATACATACTGTCTGTGAAAGTGTATGGGAAGAAATGTAAAGAATACATGAGGAATTTTAATAGAAAGCTTCAGTCTAAGGCAGAAGCTTAATAAGCACTTTTGGTTAAAGACAGAGGAGGCCAACTGAGGCTAACGCAGAAACATGAGCATAAGATCATAAGAAATTTATAAACAAGAGGCTGTTCGGCCCGTCAAGCTCGTTTGGGGAGAACCTATGAGGAACACTTTAGACTGAAGCAAGAAACATGAGGAACACTTTAGACTGAAGCAAGAAACATGAGGAACACTTTAGGCCAAGGACAGAACCATGATGAACACCTATGTGACGGGAGTTACATTGCTCATGGGACAGGACCCAGACCGTGATTCACACTTGCTACGAATTCCTGTTGTGTATACTGCACCATTTGTTCACTTGCCAGATTGTTTGTTATGGTGTCCTTATTTTCTTGAGTATATTCAGACAGGATGGCAACCATTTAAACGGAAGAGATAGTGTCAGCTTTGGCACAGGGAACACCCTGACCATGTGCGGAGGTGGGCCCGAAATCATTTACGAGCTCCCAGCCAATAGGTGGACGCCACATCATTGGTGGGCACAGCCAACCGAAAAGTTAGCTTTGCTAATTAGCGAGTAGCAGAACCCTGCCCACCACTGCACCACTTCACAAATATGATGCAAGATAATATCTCAGGACACTCAGTTCATGCCTGTACAGGGGATGTACTAGCAGATGATCTGATAATGAATGCAGGTGCCGCACACACACAAAGTAATACACACATGCATGTGCATAAATGTCTATAAGTGCACACTGTACACCTTTTGGAATCTCACTTCTTCAGCCAAGGACGACTCATGAGATATACCGACCTTAAATTCAAGATAAATACCAAACAGAGGAGGCAATATGCCGGGTGCTAGGCGAAAGATTACGATGGGAGGTAGCATTAAATGAAGTGAGCAGAGACAGCGGCACACTCTGTCTCCACATAGCTGAGGTGACTTTCAGGCGCCGGCAAAGAAATGCAAGAGGGATAGGCGTTAAAATCGAAATCCATAACGTATACTCCTAGGCTGCCGCTGGTCATGGAAGGGCATCGTGGATTATGTTGTCCAATCAGAAACTCACCTTGTCAGTATCTGACTAATTAGACATCCATGTGGGAGATTTTGTAAAAAAATGTATCTGACCAAATGGTCGGGTAGATAACAGGACAGTAGCATTATTTTTGTGAAAAACCAGCATGGTCCAGTGGAGTAGATAGCTGATTTGTAATTGCCAGGGCATTTGTGACAACATGAGGAGGAAAATAGCCAGTAGGTTAAAGGGGTCGACTGTCGGACATGGTGAAATTCCGGAATGCGATTTGTGACAACACCAAATTAAATTCCGCCTATTTGTGTGGCATAAGTCATCTCCAGGATGACCTATTCGAGCTGCTGTGCATAGACTATTTTAAGAAAATATCGTAAATATCATAAATAGTTAAATGTGGCAGCTTCTTATCAGAGACTTTTCTAAACGTATTGCAACTGTCTCCAGGTTTCTGGAAAGTCTATATATTTCCAGATGACGAAGCAAGTCTTAACTATTAGCAGAATTCTGCTATATAACTATTTCCTAACATTTTGGAATGTTGCCTGAAATATTGTGGCGAGGACAGGTGGGTTAAAATAAGCAACATGATGACTACCCCCCCCCCCCCCCCCCCCCAAGGGAGAGAGTGGACAAAAACGCAAGGGGCAGATGACTCAGGAAAAACCGTAATCGCATGAGTTCAGGACCCCCTCATGAGTCCGAGCGTGGTTTTTAAATCCACTCCCCGGAGTCTAAGCGGTCAGATGTGATATTATATTCTTCGTACTCTGCGTTACCGCCGTCCGACCAAATGAAGTAATTTCACGGTCTGACGGTCAGAGGGAGCACTCTGAGGAGTCAGGGAATGTCGGTTATCCACCCATCTTGGACGAGTAACGGTCCCCCGGATATCGATGCTGGAGGATGAGCCGCCACAGAATGAAGAGCCGGAGGAAGGCCAGGATGTGTAATGAGGACGTAGAGTGACTGCCATGGCGAGACCAAAGAGAGTAACTTCACTGTGGGACAGTGGAGGGTCGCCATTGAAAATCTCTAGGCTGGGGTACCACTGGAGATTTTGGGCCCAATGATAGCATATCTTATTGGCCCCCCAACCAATACAATCCAGTTATGTTCCACATTATTTAGAGCCTCTTGGAACCATCCTAACTCCCCCCCCCCCTTTATGGCTCCCCTACCTGGAGCTGAAAAACTGATGCTGCCATTGGGCCCTTGAGCAGAGCACTTACCCCCCGATTGCGCCAGGGGTGCCAGATAAATGGCTGACCCTGCGTTTGCATCCCAAGCTTCACTCTCAACTGCGCGTGTGTGTGTCTCAAGGAAGACCAAGAAGGGATATGCGACAAGACGCATTCCAATGCGCCCATACCTGAACAAATGTCAAAAGACAGGACTAAGGAAACATGGCTCAAAAATGATCTTTAAGCAATTACGTACTTTATTCCCTTAGCGTTTGCCAAAGCTACAATACCCTGCATGCCATCTACCCACAGCCTGCAGGCTTTACGGAATTGACCTCACCCCAATGCGATTTGCAACGTTTATCCACTGTTCATCAGAGCAACCCGTGGGATCAACGGCTTTTGTATAGACACGGCTCAGAAAATCCCACAAGATGATCAGGATTAACATCTGAAAAAAAAGGATGCTGAAGTGTCAGAGTGCACATAGACCTTCCCTACCGGTGGGATATAATTTGTCAAGTCAAGCCCATGTTGGAGCACATCAAACAAGCTTCAGCGAGATACTTAGAGCAGTACGTGATTCTGCACGACATTCCCAACCAGATGGCTCTGATTACAGAGGATGCTATCAAGTCCAGAACAGCTGTAGAGATCCCTGTTTCGTGAACAGTGTTTTTTTCAAGTATTTGTTAGGATAAGCCAAGAGTTGTTGTAGCTATTCTCAAGAAGGACACTTAGGGTTCTGTGAAAATGTGGTTCACATTTTAACCCATTATCACTTCAGCGAATCTTCACTCAACAGCGACTTTTATGAGAAGATACACGGCCTCTCCTGTGTATTTTTTTCCAGTCGTGTGCTTGGTTATTTATAGAAACTCAGTATAGTAGGTATCCCTTGAGGGTAAAGAGCGACATTCATGTTCCTGGAATATAAACCTGCGGCTCTGAGTAACTTTGTCATGACTCAGGCCACAGCCAGATAGCACGTGTGTCTTTGTTTGGCTGACGCTACATCCAGGGCGATGGCAGTGAAGGCTAGGAGAAGAACAATAGGAGACTAAAAACGTATGTGCAAGTGCCGATGTTTGTTACCGGTATAAACGCATAGCATAGGCATGATGGGTTCCTGCTTTTCTGGGATCTTGCTTCAGTGTAGCTAACTTCGAGCCAACACTAAGATTGAAATTCCAATATGAAATTTAACACCAAGCTTTCAAACGTACCGATGTGCAGCCGTATATTATGGCAAAGGGAGGAGGCCCCAGATCTGTAAACCTTTGATGTGGCTGGACTAATCAGCCCCGTTCCTTAGAGCAGCTGTTGTGCAACATTTGAAAGACTTTGACCTATTACTTTCGGCTAAGTATGGTAGGACTCTGTCCAGATTTCTACAAGTACAAAAACACAACTCTGAGAAAACAGATAATATACCAAGACGTATAATTACCACGGCAGAGTGTAGGTACAGGCCGGATAAACAGCTCAGGGCGAAAGCTACTGTTAGCTAAAGGGTGTCATCAGGCTATTGTTGACCCCAAAGAGGAGGTTTGTAGTTCATGAGCAACAGTGATGGTATTCCTCTGATATCATATGAGCAATTTGTCCCGATGCTTGTGAAAAAATGATGAAAAACAGAATGGGAAGACAGCCGAGTTATGGAGAGCGAAGGCCATTAGATATCAAGCAGTTGAGGAGCATGTAGGGGACGACGTTATGGGGACGGTAGATGGTAGATGGGACCAGGGCTGGAGAGCGCAATAGATATAAACCAGGATATTGAGCTGAATTCAGTATCATAGAGAACAATGTGGGATTGTGGGAGGTAACGTCGCTTAGCCTGGATCGGATCAGTGCTCGGACTACCAGATGAGATAAGAATTTTAGTCATTTAGCAACACCCCAGCTAGCAGTGTACCATATTTACATTTACTTGCCAGACACTTTCGTCCAAAGCAATGTTCCAGCGAGACAAGTAGCACATCACAAACATTTGTGCTGTTGGTTCAGGACATTGCATTTTGTTTACTGAGCTGAAGATTATCTGAATCAACATTTTTTTGGAGAAAGCAAGGTTATACAATCCCCGCAGCAATTGAAGGTTTGCGCAAGAGCCCAGTGGTGAAATTACAGATGCTGGCATCTGAGCCAGCAACCTACTGATCACAGGCAGAGCACCCTAACCCTACCCCTAACTCACTGAGCCCCACAATATATAAGGACAAAAGATCTAGAAACACACGTGTAGACAAGGAAATATGTAGTACAGATAGTCACAAAGTTACAAACAAGTTCCCTTCCCTAAGTTTTTCCTTAAGTCAAATTTTAGGTAAGTTGGAAAAAATAATAATCCAGTACATAATCACGTTAATAATTATTCAGTAATAATAAAAGTACGGTAACTACATACAGTACTGTACTGTACCGCAAGCTGACTGACCACTGAAGCCACGCAATGTTTTCACAAGGGTCACAAAGTATTTTGTGTGTTCATTATCATAAATTGTATTTAACCTAAATTTTGAATATAGTATGATTTCTGGCAGTCCATATATAACTACGAGTCCCTAAGTCTGATGTTCTTGACCCAGGAACTGCCTGTATAGAAGATGAACGAGACCACAAACACATTTGCGATATTTGTGTCATGGTGCGAAGTATCAATGAGGTGCAAATGGCAGAATGATATATGTCTCTATCCATGGATCCTACCTCAGTCACAAAGAGGAGGTCGGGGCTTGGTGTGGGAGCAAGTATAATCAGGGGCCTGATTAAGTGAATGTTAAGGATGGAGGAAGTGTGATGATTGCCTCTTCAGGTAACCATCACAGCTAGGTCATGTGACCTGGGCCATAAAAAAAAGCACAAGCTTGACGTTATCAGCATTAAGGTGGTAGAAAAGTGCCTGAAGCAGTTTTTTTTCTCCTAAGGGAGTCAGTGAATGGCTGAGGAAAAAAGAGGTGAAAGATAGCAGTGAGCAGTGTATAACCTGCCAGGAAGCCCGGAACAAATGGCCAGACGGGTTTGAGGCAAACACATTGGCGTCCCCAAGGAAGGGGGGTGGATTTTTTACAGACTACAGTAAGGTCAGGCCAGGGAGGGTCTGGGAGACTGAGCGGGAATGTGTATGACATTCGGTCAGTTACCCACACAAAGGAAGGCTCCTTCTATGGAGCAACTGGAATAAGATTGTGATCCATGAGGGTCCTGAGGTCTGTGGTTTTTCAAAGGACGTGCAGTGCCAGCTTTTAGGTTTTGGACAAGAGGAGAGATTAACTAAATAAGGAGGAGATAAGGAACCCGAGGTAAAAGATTAAGGATTTGAAAGAGATTCAGAAGTATGGGTAAAAACCTTTCTGTCTCAGTAGCGGTGATAACTTCAATTACCATACAATGAAGTACTTATATTAGATGGCAGAACAGCATAAATTTTTTTGATTGGATATAATAATGAATGAAGTCCCTTTACTTGCCAGGGAGTATTGGCGACCGAAATGGACACCTTTTGAAGTTGAAAGTTTTTCTTCTTAAGAGAGTAACCCAATTACAACTTCTTGACAAACTTCTTTATGAGTCATTGTTTTTTTTTTTTTTCTCATTCATCTCTGTGCAAGATTGTTTTGTGCTGCCTGCAACTTAAAAAAGGCAGAAAGACATAAAAGTAGATGGATATATATTTTTGGTGACTAATTTGTTTGATTTGTGTAAAAGTCATATCTGCCAGATGTAGGTACAGTCTCCTAATATTTACAAATGAAAAGAGAGAAACTTTGCTTTGTAAGAAGGGGAAACTCAGAAGTGGCTAAGTTTTAGAATAGAACAGTGATTCTTTATTTATTCCTGTGGGGAAATCTCTTCACCTGTCCCGTCTTGCTCTCCATGAGACACATAGATGCATGTTTGGGGGTTGGATGGCGTCTAGCGCCCCCTGGAGAAATTGGGGGTAAGGGTCATGGTGGTATGTGGCTCAGTGATTTAAGATACTGTGACCGTGAAAGGAAGGTTAGCAGTGTAAATCCCAAGGTCAGCAAAGTGATTTCACCATTGGGCCCCTAACCCCAATTGCTCCAGAGCCTGTCTGACCCTGACGTAAATCCCATGTCACTTTTCATCAGCTAAATAACTCAAATGTAATGAAAAAAAAAAGAAGAAAAACAGACAGCAGTGAAAATCCTTCATTGTTGTGTGAAGTACTGCTTCTCGCTGATTGGACTGAAGGCAGCAGGGAACAGGATTGAGCTCAGAAAAGTGGCTCCCTATTCATCTTAATAATGGTCCCAAAATCCTTCAGTATGACACCTCTGCAGCCACCAGGATATTCACATGCATCCAGCTCTTCACACAGCAGAGCGGCTTCTCCCACTGCTGTGACTGATGTACATTGTGTCGCTTTCAAAGTAAACATCCGTCTGCGTAAGTGTCACGCCCCAAATGATGAGTAATTCCAGTGTTACACCCCAAATGATGAGTGATTCCAGTGTTACGCCCCAAATGATGAGTGATTCCAGTGTTACGCCCCAAATGATGAGTGATTCCAGTGTCAGGCCTGATGCATAATGCAAGACTCTATATTGACTCCACATCTCTTTCTTTCTATCCCTCTCTCTTTCTCTCTGTCTTCTTCCTTCTTTCCCTCCCCTTCTCCAGGATCACTGCTACTATCACGGACTTGTCGTGGGACATGCAAACTCCTGGGTAGCGCTGAGCGCCTGTTCTGGAGTCAGGTACGTAGGGTGCCCCCCAGGTGGGTTTTTCATCGTGATTCCTGTCTAATCACAGGGAGCGTCTTCGGAATACCGCCAGGAATGCTGCCAAGCAGCACAGTCCCTCACCTTCACAGATCCTAGGCATCCTTCTGACATACTGAAGAAAATAACTGGCAAAACAATAAAGGAAATCATCAAAAAAACATGCCGATTTTTTCAGCCATGGCCAATTCTAGAATTTTCTAAGGTGGGGGGAGGTCATAAAAAGGGCCATAAGTCATAGTGAGGGGCCAAAATTAGTATTTGCCAATGATATATTTGGAATTGTTGAGTGACAGAGGAGGGGGCACTGCAGGGGCCAATCAGCATTCAGCTAGCGCCTCTCCCTCTGTGAGCCCGCCCCTGTATACACCCTGGCTTTGATCGGATATAATGACGCCTACATATGGTCAATAATCAAACGTAACTCGGATAACTGCTCGGCCTTTGATCACTCTTCCGTTGGCCAGCCAATGAGCGAGGCCTCGTCGCCATCATTCAAGCTCCGACTTGAGCTCTGATACTCCAGCCCCGATGACTAAAACGGAGAGCAGGCCAGGGGACCACAAGCGTGCAACTGCGAGAGCAGATGTCCAATCGCAGCCCGGGCCAGTGAACAGCTGTCTGCTGAGCGGCGGGAGACGTGGATGCAAGCGGCCTACGTTATTATCCTCCCGGACGAGTGAAATCATCAGCCGACAGCTGAACGCCAGTCTGAAGAAAACGACTCCGCTTCACTCTTCGGGCTCAGCGTTTGGTCGTTGCGGTGTTTCATAGCCGCCCCGGCATTTTACTGCGGGATCCATCTAATCAAAACCCCCGCTGGGCCGTTGTGCATTTTCGGCAACATGGGTGGCGTTTTAACACGAAGTGGCAGCTCTGATTGTGCTGTCTGTCACCCAGTGCTCCTCACAGATCAGCGAAGGTTTGGTATACCGAGGATCACGGGGTGCCGTAACAGGAGGGAGGCTAAGGGAGCGCAATTTCGGAGAATTAGATCTAGAAAAGCGCGCAGCATGAATCGAAATTACTAGTAATACCTTTGCTTAAAGGATTGAGGACTCCAGAGTGCAAGTCTAAGCAGGATGGACAAACTAGCTTGTCGGCGAGTTCCTATAACTTTATTTAAGGTAGCCAGCTGTGTACGGAGAGCCTTTTGCAGAATGCGTATAGAATTTCTTCCATAATGAGTTGTATATTGAAGTGTAATTCTTGTAGATGTAACCTGACAACCATGTAGAAATTTTTATGGAAGGTGTATTTTTTTTTTTGTTTAACTAAAAAAGCCTAATATTTTTACAAATTTGAGGAAAATGGAAGATGTATTAAATTCAAACATCCTTCGAAAACGAAGCAACGTGATGAGAATTACAAGTTCCCTCCAAGTAACATTTTTTTTCTTTTTTACAATTTTAAGTCAACGGCTTTATGGAAATGTAAAAATTTATGGGTGAAAATGTCGACGTTCCCGATCACTCGAGCTTGCTGGAACATTACAAACTCAATCCCTCTTTATTAAAAGCTCTCCGAACGACCAGCTCAGCGAATCTCAGCACGTAACGTTTTTATGATTCCTCTCAGGGGCTTCTACTTAATAATGGTCGGATGTGCGCATATTTCTTTGTGTATGGCCTCTGGCTTGTGCCGACCAGCACTTATAAACCGAAAATGCCCAGTTTCTTTTCACTGAATCGATGTTGTGCGAGTAACGTCCGTTTTGAGACTGTTTCTTACTGACGTGATACTGTACATAAGGTCAGGCGGAAAGGAGAGAAATATAATAGCGGTGAGATAGCAGGAGCGGAATTAATGTGAGGAGCCTATGATATAAACTCATATGCTGGTATAAAGAGAACAATAGAGCATCTAGATCTGACATTTTCGGTCAGGGTGGCAAAGAAGCGCTTTAATCTCATGCCAGACAGGGAACGGCTGATTAATGTAAATTGAGGCCATAGTCTGGCCTCTTAACTATTGATCTTCAACAAATGGGGAACTGTTTATTGGTCAAAGAATGTTGCCAGCCAAGGGCGATATTGCGGGAGTACCATGTGTGTTTATGGGGGTGGGGGGTATGGGGCTAATTTGGACCCCACCAATGCTGAAATCAAACCTATGCTCTTACAGCACACACTCTGTGACCGATACGGGTAAACATTTTACTTTTTATGGTGTGCATTACATTCAGCCAGTTACAATTACAATCCTTAAATTGGTTCTATCAGGTCTCTCCTTTACATGTATGCATCAAAAATGACATATGTTTTGAGAAAGCAGCGTCAGACAGTCCCTAGGAATTAAGGGTACAACAATGAAGTCACTTTGATGGACAAGGGACTTGAACCAGTGACCTTCTGGTCACAGATATAGCATCCTAACCCACTGAGCTGCACACCTTGTACCACGTGTCTCCTTGGTTCTTGGCCTGGTATCTAAACAGGAGGTGCTGTTTCCATGCAGTGCTATTGGGGTATTGGATCGCATCTCTGTTACCTCCAGTGCCGCACCATTTATTGTCAGTGAAGTCTTCCATGTTACAGCTGAAATCATTGTTGGGGCTTATATTCCCCCTTATATTTCCACTGTATCTCAGCCCACTGTGACACTGCGAAGGCGCTTACACAGGAAACTGAGCACGACGGCACTCAAATCTAGGTCTACATCCCGTAGCTATCTCTAGCTGGAAAATAGCACTGCCCCTCTGCTTTGTTGTGTGAAAGATTCTCTATTGTCTATGCAGTATTGTCTGTGCAATTCTCAGGAAGCACAGTGCTGTTTAAAAAATAACTAACATTTTAATATTGTTCATTGGTTATGGATAATTTCTGCCGACAGGTGATCAGTCCTGATGCTGATTGTATGGCAGCTACAGGAGGAGTTCTAGCATGCTGGAGTTGGGTATTATTCTCATGGAGAGCAGTAGCAAGGTCGTCCTCCAGCACTCGCCAGTGCCTCTGTGCATGTGTTCGCAGTGCGGGCTGGCCAGCCTCCACAAGCTGCCCATCTGACACGCGGCTGATTTTCACATCATGGACTTCTGCTCCCTGTGTTTTTTCATTAAGAAAAAAAGTCATTTCAAAGGTCACAGGCTCTCCTGATTGAGCGGCCGGGTGGGGGGGGTGGAGTGGTGACAGATGGACATCTCCAGAAAGTGAAGGGGAGAAGATGCTGGAATTTATATTATAGGGAGATAAGCCCTCGATGTCGGGGAGGGAAGCAGCCGTGATAAAGGGGAGAGTGTGGATGGTGCGAGGAAGATGATTAGTGGAGCATGGAGGAGTGGGAAAGGAAGGTGGAGAGCATGGCTGCAGGGGAGAATGAGCTGACTGCTGCCTTCACTGCATGATGGAGGGTCGGAAGAAGTATGTCAGACACTTTCATCCTGGCCATCAATAAGAATGGGCCGCTGTTTGCCTCTAGGGGTTAGATCTCCCGGCCTGTGATCGAAAGGACACTAGTTCAAATCCCAGGGTCGGAAAATTGGTAATGTCACCTTTGGGCCCTTGAGCAAGAGCCTTAACCCTAACCCCTCCAAGGACTGGCTGACCTTGCTCTCTCAATCGTACGTCACTTTGGATAAAAGCGTCTAGTAAGTAAGTGAAGAGTGCTGACAGGGGTGGTATAGACTGGCTATGTTGACCCTCATACCAAGGGATGTGATGTGGATCGGTGCCCCAAGGCGTTAGATGGGACAGCGAGCTGAGGGGCCCTAGACTCCGGGCCCTTTAAGGCAGGAACCGGCTGATGTGATTTTCTCATTCACCTCCCTGGGATCAGAACCTTTCAACTCCGGCCAAATTCCTTCCCATCTCCGAATCGGCCCTTATCTGTTCCTCCAGAAAGAGCCATGGCATCCTGCCCTCTTAAACTCTGCCGGACTTGCTGCAGAACTCCTGGGGGGCTGTCTCAGCAGGGGGCGGGGGGCTTTCTTATTCACTCAGGAGGGATTAATTGACTGTTTTGATTCACCATTACATCAATGTCATTCCAATCAATGCCAAGGAAAAGAAAAATTACATTTACATTTTTCAAGGCACCCACTTCTCTGGCATTGAGGTAATTGGTCCTTGGCAGAAACAAAGGGATTGTTCCTCCCCGAGAACTCGGCGTGATTTTCGGCGTGACGCACAAAGGCGCTGTAAGTGCCACCGGGCTATTCTCCCTCCGTCAGGAGGACGCGTGCATGATGATGGCGGCTTTCAGAACGGCGGCCCAGTCTCGCACGGAGGTCACTGGTTTCTTCCTTTCAGTGTCACACTTTGATTCCATCACGCCATCGTCTGTATTGAAATGGAGGCATTTGGTGCGATGAAAACGAAATAATCCATGACAGGTATCCTTTATGTGAAAGAAAATGGAATAATGCTTTATTTGTACAAACACATTGGAATACATACCCCAACAGACTCTCCTTTCAGACACACACACAGGTATGCATATATATGCAGGGACTGACATAACTGGTACGCAAGTAGGCATTCACCTTTAAAAGTGCAATAATGTAAAAGTGCAAATATGTATGTATGTTATGTGCATTTGTGCCGATATGACAGGAAATTACCGTGTATTTTAACCGTAAATGAAGTACAAATTAGCATATAAAGGTTAAAAGGTTAAAATGCATGATAATTTCTTGTCATATCGGCACAAATGCACATAAAATACGTACGTATTTGCACTGTTACATTAATCAATTGTCGCACAATTCGCTTTTAATGGTGAATGCCTACCAGTTCTGTCAATCCCTGTGTGTATATATACTGTGTATATATATATATATATATATATATATATATATATACACACACACACACACACACACACACACAGTTGAGACTGAAGTTTGGGGTCTGGGGGTATGGTCAGGGTATGGTCACTCAGTTATTCAATGTCCCTGGAGGGGGGGGGGGTTATGAGCCTTGCTGACCAAACAGAGACAACTGAATATTTACCAATGATGGGACTCAAACCAGCAACCTTCTGATCAAAGCCACCAAATGCCTGTGATTATTGCATTTATCTGACTCTCATATTCAAAGCAACTCACAGTAGAGAGAAGGGTTAGGATTTGTATGTTTTTAATCCATGACCTTTGAAATTTAAGTTCAGTGCTTTATTTGTGCATGGACAGATTATGCACGGATTTGCCAGTTTGTTTCCGCCATTCCTATAACAATCATTCTCTGCACTTCTTGTTCTGAAGTCCTCAATGCCCCTTGTAATCATGATGCTAAAGCCACACTTGGAATCTGGTAATTGAATAAACATGGCCTTCGGTAGTCCGGAAAATTCTGGAGCGATTACAGGGGGAAGGAGAAGCTCTATTCGCCGTACTCGATGTAAACTAACCTAAGCACCGAAGCTAAAGACGTCGCCGGATTGTAAGCATGTAAGCCAATGAAATTCAGCCAATGGAAGGGGTCTGTGGTTCAGCTGGTTTGGCCGCTGTGTCTTTAATGGAAGGTCACTGGTTCAAAACTCGACATCAGCAGAGTGATTTTGCCCCTGGACCCCAGTGTGTGGTCACTCGCCTCTCACTCAGTGCTTTCTTAATTGTACGTTGTCTTCGATAAAAGCGTCTACAACATAAATAAAATGTAAATATGAGTGGCAAAGGATTAAAGAGGAGAACGTCCTGCTTTTCAACTCGGAAACCGAAAGGAGTGACTGGCAATGTATTCTGCAAGGCCCCATGTCTGTGCTCGGCGCGGGGCCATGCGGCGCGTCTGATTACAGAGTTCACTCCCACATTTAAAGCTCAGTTAAGGCAAAGAATAACCATCGGCGGCCAATTAGCAGAAGTGAAGCAGGGAGCCGGAGCCGGTTATAATTCTTCGCCGTGAGGGGTGGGGGCTGGAGTGTTAACTTCCCTAATGACATGGCAAGGACCGGCTGAGCTTTCTTGTCATCCAGGCCACTCGATCCTGACTGGCTTGGCCTCGTACTTGGCGTGGTACGTGCCAACCACTCACAGCCTGATTATAAATGATTGGTTCCAACACCCACCCCCCCCCCCGTCTCTGGCTTGGTCTAGCCCACTCGCTTCTGGCGCGCCTTGGTCCACACCGTGCCAACCACTCCTGGCCTCCTTAGTTTCGGTCCAAGTCGACCACTCGTGGCTTTCTTTATTCCGGTCCCAGTCTGCATTAATGACCTGGCACTAAGGCTCAGATACGGAATGCCAGTATCCAGGGAGAGACTGTGACCTCTTAGGACCTTCTAGGAGTTATGATACAAGCAGGTCTCCTACCTACACTTGTGAAAATACTGACAGACTTTTATGATTATCAAGCTACCGCAGGAGTAGAGAGATAAGAAGGTGCTTTTAAAAGAAGTAATTATGGAGCTGGAGACAGTACATGATAAAATGTCACTTTGCTGGACAGTCTTATCCCTTTGCCTTGCAATTGTGTCCATTTACCATTGCACTCTGTGTTGCAGGGGACTGATTGTTTTGAACATGAATGACAGCTACTACCTTGAACCAATCAGAGGGCTGGACTCTCCTCATCACATGATCTATCACACGAAGCATCTGGAAATCCAGGGCGGCTCCTGTGGACACGGGCAGCAGACTGGACATTCGGGGCTCTTTCCCAGCCTCCTTAAACCTTTGCATCAAAGGGTGAGGGTAGATTCAGCACAGTCGCTGCCTGCATACAAAACACCACAGCTAAATGTCCTGAAACTTATCATTTAAAATAGCTGGGCTCTCACCACAAAGGTCAATTTTTTTTTAATAACTATTTTGTCTTCCTAAATATCTAAATGTAGATTGTGGGTTTTCATCATTCAAATTAATATTAGTAGATTAAATAGGTTTATAAATAATCTTTATATATATTTCAGGCAAATTCTAGTTAACTCAGTGATTGAATTTTAATGTAATGTTCTATGGAGTGGAGAATTTGGATTTTTTTTTTGGTGAAATGCATACATAAAATATATTATTGTAGGCTGTTAGGAATCTCCAGAGTATCTTGTATATTTGGACGGGAGGATAAGACTTCGGAGACCACTGTGGCTGTTGGCTCAGTCCCAGTCTCGGTCGGAAAGAGGACGTGGCCCGCTTGCTCCCTTTCAAATTGCACGTTGGATTAATAGTGATTTTTTTTTAGCGCACACTAACCGCTCACCATGTGTGGCACTGACTGCGGGGGCAGCCGGTCGCTTCACGGGGGCGGGGGGTGTCCAACGTAAGGATCTGCTAGTTATCCATGTGGGCTTAACTGGTGTAGACGGCTTCACCAGGAATGATCAGGCATTAAGCACCCTTACCAACCCCCACCCCAAACAGCAGCTTGTTAACTCTCAGCTACCTCAATAAAAAGCTTTCCCAGCCCTGTAAACAAACACCTGGAGGGTGGGGGCCAGTAACGCGAAGCTGGGGGGCCGGGGTGCTCACGCTGCATTCCTTTCATCAGTTTGGCCCGGCGGCGGTCGATAACGTTTCATTTAGCGCGCCGTCCTTCGCAGGAGGACAGATCTCGGCTCGGGTCACGAGGTGGCGGTACGATCAGCCAGCACGCGGTGCCAGTAATGAAAACACAAAACGGCCCTTATGGCGTTACAATGATTCTGAAATGGATACAGACAAAAGGGCCGTGAGAGCGCAACGTCGCCATGCTGACAGAACGTGGTGACTTTAATAAAATCATAATAATGTCATGCATATGGCTGTGTGCGTGCCCTTATATGTATCTACTGGAACCTTTTCCAAGTTACTTTTGGTTTCTAGGCCAGCCGCATAAATAATACCTGTGATAGGACGAGCAGGTATAGAAGATGGATGGATGGATGGATGGATATAAATGAGACCCCTCATGTGCCAGGTTGAATGGTGGCGGCCATCTTGTTTTCTAGCCATTTTTGACACCCTCTCTTATCTCTGTCCTTATCGCTCTCTCTCTGTAGGTGAGACGAAATGTCTGGGGCACGAAGTATATGGAACTTTACATTGTGGCAGACAACATGCTGGTAAGCGACCGTTGGCCAACTGTAGACAGCAGCAACGTTTACTGCCGTTCGTGGGGCTGGGGGGGGCTCTTGTTTCCCTAGTGTAGAGACACTAGGGAAACAACAAAGCTATGTTCCATTAATGGGGTCTTTTAATGAAGCCATTTATTGAGAGCTTTATTCAAGGGTCCAATGGCGGAACCACTCCTGAGATTTCCACCAATGGCTCTTTGGTTTAAAGCGGCACATCCCTAACTGCCAGACAGGCCCGCCTGCCCACTCCATCTCACGGGATTTATCCACTGCCAGCAAAAGTCCTCGAGAGGACAACTCGGAGATTAGCTGGCGATATTTAGCTCTCCTGGTTCACAGACACTCCAGACAATTCCCAGAGGCCTACTTAAGCCCACCAGAGGATGTTTAAACATGCAGCCAGTGAATCACGCTGCAGGAAACAGACCCACGTGGGATGCCTTCAACTTTCTGTTTTGTCACCTCGCGCTCGACTTCTGTCCAGCCGCGGCCTGCTCCTCGGTCGTAACAGGAAACATTTGACCGCCGGAAATATTGGCCTGTATCTGAGAATCCTTCATTTTCGCGTGTAATAAAATCTCCGAAGAACACTTTTCAGCTCATTTGTACCTGGGTTTATTTATTATCTGCATTTTGGGGTTTTCTGGGCATTTCTTGGCACTGATAGTGCTGGATTTGTAGCAGCAATATTGCTGTGAGTCATTTAATGTTTATGATTTAATACAGTGGAAGTCGTTTTGTGCTGTTATATTAATTTTACTTTATATATTTCATGGCTGAATTGTCAGTTTATTTCCCAGGATTGCAGACTTCTGAGGTGTTGCTTCCCATTTAGGGGATTAGAGGAGCGCTATAGGTCGGACCAGGTGCTCGTCATAGGTTCCAGACCCGCCTCCAGCTGCGTGTGTGTGTGCAGTCTGTGTGTGATTCCCGTGTTCACTCGGCTTTACCGTCGGTCATCTGCTTTCCTCAGTCAGGCACTTACAAGCTGGTCCAATTATCTGGTGACTCTGCAATGCCTTTAATGTGCTAATCGGTCTGTGTGTTTCACTGTGTGTGGCTTTGTATGTAGATTTAAGTGTGTATAATTGTGTGCATGTCCGTGCTGTGTGTGTGTGTGTGTCCGTGCTCTGTGTGTGTGCGTGTGTCTGTGCTCTGTGTGTGTGCGTGTGTCTGTGCTCTGTGTGTGTGTGTGTGCGTGTGTCCGTGCTGTGTGTATGTGCGTGTGTCCGTGCTCTGTGTGTGTGTGTGTGTGTGTCTGTGCTCTGTGTGTGTGTGTGTCCGTGCTCTGTGTGTGTGTGTGTGTGTGTGTCCCTGCCTCACCTGGCCCCCCACCCACAGAGCATCGCCTTGTACTCTCTCTGGAAACAGGCTGCGAATCGCTACAAGCCTAATTGGATAAGTGACCACTGATAATGGACGGGCGAAGCCTTCATTAAGAGAGCCAGACCTTCCCCCCAGTGCTTTTCTCCATTCTCTGTGGCGGATCCAATCACAGGCATTGTTTAAAAGAGAGCACATTTTCCCCGCTTCCTCCTGGAGGTTTGGCCAGCAAAGCGCAGAGCATTGATTTCCTTACCGTTTCACGTCACCATGTGCTAGAAAAACAGACCGAGGCTTGTGAATGCACAAATTGAACCCTCTAAGTACAAACTGTGCTTCATGACAGTAATGTGCACCTTTAAAGAGAACCAGAAAATAACCATATTACCCTAAACGCTTTAATAAACCCAACACATCTGAGTGTTTATTTGACTATAAACAAACTCTCCTCCTTACTCTGCTGAGGGCTGTTTCAAACCCACGACAGTGTTCACTATGTGCTTAAATCCCAAGCCAAATTAAGTCCTTGAACAACTTGGCAATCAGGAATACCAACATTGTTTGGAGGATTTTTAATAATAAAAATAAAAATAATGATTAAAAAACAGCGTTCTGAGGATAGGATGTTTGTTGTAGGAACCGCTAAAGGGTGATTTTACCTCCTTAGGTGCCGAAGAGGTTTGTATTTATGTATTTAAAAAAAATAACTAAATAATTGCAACCTTAAGGTGCAGTGTTTTCTGGAAGTCAGCTAAGAAGATATCTGCATTAGTTCTCCTCCCCAAATTCTTTTTTGCCCATAGCAATATTCAGGAAATGTTTACTTCCTTAATAGAACGATTATGACTTCATTTTCTCATTGTGTACTTTAGTACAAAAGACAAAACCGGGACCTGGGCAAGACCAAACAGCGGATCATGGAGATTGCCAACTATGTTGATAAGGTACCCCCTACGCCCCCTACCTCATGGTATCTTCCAAAGCCTGTTAGTTGCTCTCATAAATTTAACTACATTTTTCCTTAATACGGGAAACTTTTCATTCAAACATACCGTTATTTATGAGAGTAGTTTATTAAAATGAGGCTTCTGTTTGCATGTTTATTCAGAAATTCTTCACATTTCTCATTATTACAGTGATTTATACTTTATAATTCATTCATTTTATATTATTATGCTAAATATTTACTGTAGAGAGGTAATTCAGTGTATAACAGAGACATTTACCTGACTGTCATAATTACATATTCTTTACACGCTGAGAGCTTAGTCCAACTCTACAGGGTCATATAAAATGCCCCCTCCCCCCCGCCCCCCCTAGAACAGGAGCATTTTTACCACCTTTCAAACCACGGTGTCCCTGTTTGCAGCAAGCAGTCGATTTTCTAAGGGGAGCGGAGGACCCCAAAGTCACTTTTTACTTTTTAGGTAGGTCTCCAGAAACAACTAGGTCATATAAATTTGCCCCCCCCCCCTCAAGTTCTACAGGGCCCTTAACATCCGAGTGCCCCTCATCGGCCTGGAGGTGTGGACAGACCGGGACCAGTGCATCGTCAGCGAGGAGCCCAACGCCACACTCTGGTCCTTCCTGCAGTGGCGGCAGAAGCTAAAGTCCCGCAAGAAGCACGACAATGCACAGCTGCTGACGTGAGACCCCGCCCCTCGCGGGTCGACTGGCTGCCTCACATCACAGGACCACTTTTGGGGGAGGGGGGCAGAGAAGGAGGGAGATGGGGGCTCTTCTACACAACATCACATCAGGTTTACGGCGTTTATGGTAAACGGCAAGTGGCTTGGTGATGCTCACCAGGATCGCTAATGGAGTTAGCGACCAAAGTAAAATTCCCTCTCTGTGTCCTGGCTTTTCCTGTTAACCCGATGTAAAATGCCAATGAATGATGCGTCCCTAACACCCCCCCAACCCTAACCCCCGAGACCTCCCCAATAAAGATGCCCACGGTTGTTTTCTGCCTCATAGTGGAGTCATCTTCAAAGGCACCACCATCGGGATGGCGCCCTTGGAGGGAATGTGCAGCCATGAGAACTCCGGAGGAATCAATGTGGTACGTACGTCTTCGGTGGCCCAGGGTGGGGGGGAGGGTTACTAGGATCGATGCGGGTGCCTCGGCCATGCTTGATTAGCTTCTGATGGCCTCTGCTAGTACTGTGGCATTGACGGGCAGGTTCTGCCAGTAGCTCTGGCCTCCGTGGCCCGTCTCTCGGCTCACAGGGAGAGATGATGATTGATCGAGCATCAATGGCTCTACTGTGAAAAATGAAAGAGTGGGAGTTCGGACCGCTGCTGCCCCCCATGAGCTTAGTAGTGGTACAATACTGTGTTCGATAATAGTTCGATAATTATTAATCATGTATTATTAATATTATGGCTTGCGGGCCTTTCTGGTTGATTCTGCAGCTGGGCTTAAACATATTGGGCTGTGAAATGTAACAGAACCTTGTCCACATCTCCTCCAGGACCACTCTGAGCTGCCCATCGGGGCAGCAGCCACAATGGCCCATGAAATCGGTCACAACTTCGGCATGAGCCACGACAACGAGGGCTGCTGCGTGGAGGCCACTCCAGAGCAGGGGGGCTGCGTAATGGCCGCTGCCACCGGGTGAGCATGCAATGCATCTGAGCCAAGATGCCGTCTGCCTCTGAGAGCCAAAATGGTGTCCGCCACTTGGAGCCAAAATGGCACCCACTGGAGAGTTTCTTGACCTAGATATTAGTTATATGGTGCTAACAACTCTGTAGCTCTTAGAATACATTCCAGACTACTCCATTGTTGTGCTGTTGTAAATACTGCTGTATACCACTCTGTTGCTTTTGACCGCTTAAATTATTGTACGGGAATTTTTATGCATGTATTCCAAACATTCCAAACCATGGATTCAGGACGAACGTTTTTTTTCACTGTGTATTGAACCTGGCGGAGATGACGAAGCTTTACTGACACAAGTCTCTGACCCCCCCTATGTCCGCTGCCCTCCCCCCAGGCACCCATTCCCCAGGGTCTTCAGTCGCTGCAGCAAGAGAGACCTGGAAAGCTACTTCCAGAAAGGTGGGGGCATGTGCCTGTACAACATGCCCAACATGAAGGACTTGGTGGGGGGCCGGCGGTGTGGGAACGGCTTTGTCGAGGAGGGGGAGGAGTGCGACTGCGGAGAGCCGGAGGTGAGGGGCCGCGCGGCCACAAGTTTCACCTGGGTACGAGCTGCTCACCGCGCTGGTCATGCCCGCCAGTACCGCGTGGGTTCACAGCGAGCTTTAATTGCCCGGTCTCATCTCTCGACTTCCACATCAGGTTGAAACATCCGTGCTTCCGGAAAGCTCCATGGCAACCGTGCCTGTTGTTTCGGCTCCCGTCCGCCGCCCTGTCGGGCTCATGCTCCAGCGTTGGGGTGGGGGGGTGGTGCAGGGGGGCTTGGTGGTGATCCGTTAATGGAGCTGTGGGAGTGGGAGGGGTGCGTAAATGGCGAGCATCTCTAATGGAAGGTGACGCGGGGGTGATTGTGTTCGCCCACAGGAGTGCACCAACCCCTGCTGCCATGCCACCAACTGCACGCTCAAGGAGGACGCGCAGTGTGCTCACGGGGTCTGCTGCGAGGACTGCAAGGTACATCCCCCCCTTCCCGTCCAGGCCACACCCACCAGAGCCACGCCCATTGTGACCCCACCCACCATGGCCACGCCCATAGTGGCCTCACCTACCTCACAGCATAGTCAGACCACTGTGCAACTTATTGTCACTGAGTGGGATTGTATCCACACTCCAGTAATATGCAAGTATTATTACGCTGTTTGCTGCGCACTGCGGAGCTCTTTACCCAGATTATTACAGAAAACATGCAGTTCAATTAAGAACTTTTTCTGCAAGGTTACATAATAATAGTAACCCATCCATCCCTCCATCCATTCATCCATCCATCCATCCATCTTCCAACCATTTTCCAGTGCTGCTTCTATCCATGGAAGCACAGGGCATGAGGAAGGGACACCATGGATGGCCCAGTCTGTGTCTAGGCACAGACACACACAAACACACATGCTACAACCCTTAAAGTGTGTAGCTCCACTGTACCGCCTTTAGTAATAATGGACTGAAGTCAGTTAATCATTATGTGGTGCCATATTTTTTTATAGTGTTTCATTAAGACTTTATTTCGCCCTCGGTCTGCACACAGCTGAAACAGGCGGGGACCATGTGCCGCGGCTCGGCCGGGTCATGTGACCTGCCTGAGTACTGCACGGGGGCGTCGCCCTACTGCCCCTCCAATGTCTACCTGCTGGACGGCTCCACCTGCCAAGGAGGCCACGCCTACTGCTACAACGGCATGTGCCTGACACACGAGCAGCAGTGCCTTCAGCTCTGGGGATACGGTAGGCCCCTTCCACCAGGCGGGGGCGCTGGGGGTGTGGGAGGAACCAGCAGACACGGGTCTCACAGGTGTACATCGAAACCGAAACACGGACACTAACATACGAGCACCGGCATTCTCAGTCATGTGACCTGACAAGCATGGACACGTACAAAGACGCACATAGTCACACACACATGTGGAATCACTCGTTAAGAAGCATCAGAATCCTTCCCAGCTTCCCCGTGTCACGTCTCACTTGAGTCGTCTGTTCATTTCATATTCTGTCTTTTTTCTGTTTTGTAATGTCGTTATGAATGTCCGTACACCTCCCTCGGCATTTTTTAATCTGCCCTCAGTGGGTTTGGTAATGAAGTAATGCATCACATTACAACCACCCCAGCACTCAGACCTCGCTGATGCGGCCATTCTCTCCTGGCGCAGGTGCCCGCCCTGCCCATGACGCCTGCTTCCAGGACGTGAACGCCGCGGGGAATGCCTTCGGAAACTGCGGCAAGGATGGGCAGGGCAACTACATGAAGTGTGAGAAGAGGTAAAGGAGGGGCAGGGCAACTACGTGAAATGTGAGGAGAGGTAAAGGATGGGCAGGGCAACTACGTGAAATGTGAGGAGAGGTAAAGGAGGGGCAGGGCAACTACGTGAAATGTGAGGAGAGGTAAAGGAGGGGCAGGGCAACTACATGAAATGTAGGAAGAGGTAAAGGAGGGGCAGAGCAACTACGTGAAATGTGAGGAGGGGTAAAGGAGGGGCAGGGCAACTACGTGAAATGTAGGAAGAGGTAAAGGAGGGGCAACATAACTACGTGAAATGTGAGGAGAGGTAAAGGATGGGCAGGGCAACTACATGAAATGTGAGAAGAGGTAAAGGGGGGCAGGACAACTACGTGAAAT
>JAODJW010000015.1:869552-889253 GCA_026777045.1 Hyperopisus bebe | reverse complement strand
GCAACTACGTGAAATGTGAGGAGAGGTAAAGGAGGGGCAGGGCAATTACGTGAAATGTAGGAAGAGGTAAAGGAGGGGCAGGACGACTACGTGAAATGTGAGGAGAGGTAAAGGAGGGGCAGGGCAACTACGTGAAATGTGAGGAGAGGTAAAGAAGAAGAGAGCTGCCCCGCCCCCACTCCCCCACTCCCCCACATCACTAGCCTGTTTGATTACAACTCCCAGAGGAGCCCTGACACCATTTGGAACATCACCTCCCTATAATGTATGGATTTGTTGCCATGGCACTGTGCTGAGGTGAAAAGAGAATTCCAGAAAGAATTCTGTTCGCGTAAAATCTCATGCTTCGCTGGGCGGGCTTATGGCTTACAGGGGATATTTGTCATAGTTTGGATGTGCAGTATTGGTTGTAAAAATATCACAACATCGATTGAGAGGTAGTCTTTCCTTTCCAGTCCTAAATGATGTTGTTCCTTTACCACGGGTTTAAAATAGGGAGGAATGTATTAATGTCTTTTCGGAGTAGGACTGCGGCTGAGTTTGGCTCCACCCTCAGCTGACCAAACAATGATGAAACGTCTGGTCTATGCATTTCCCCGCAAAAGTGACGCCAAGTGCGGCAAGATCCAGTGCCACAGCGCTGCCAAGAAGCCCAAAGGAACTAACGCCGTGCCCATCGACACCACCATCCGCACCGACGGCATAGAGGTCAAATGCAGGGGGACCTTTGTGTACAGCACCCAGGATGGCCAGGGAGACCTGCCTGACCCAGGACTCGTCATGACGGGGACCAAATGTGGAGAGGGCAAGGCAGGCATACTTGCATGTTCTTTTGTCATCTTTTATGTCACTGCAGCGTGTCACACAGACAGGGGATACTTTGGATGTGTCACCTGAATCCATTGCAGGGCATATGTTCACACACAGGATGCCTGTGTGCTGTTTCATGTTTTCGGATTGTAGGAGTGGAAAATGTGCGTTAAAAGGGATTGTAACTGGCTTAAAAAGTACTTTTAGGTAGGTACATACAGAGGGGGGTGCTGAGGATGCCTAAACACCTGCCACTTTTGATCAAAAACACCTCCCTTTTGAGGTAGAGTGCCTATTTTCGATAACTGACGATCACGGATAATTTACCAGGTGGGACCTCCCCTCCATAGCCAAAATTCACCAAGAGAGTTAAGCACCTGCCCCTTGAATAGTCTCTGCGTACGGCACTGCTTGTAGGTCACGGTGTCTGTAGACAGACGGACCCATGTTACCCAGAATGCAATGTAGTCTCCCTGTTGCTAGCAAGCTGGTGAGTGTGTGCAGTGTGGGAACGCTCACCCCTCCTCTCACACCCTTTGTGTTTCAGGTGTGCCGTGACCGCCGTTGCCAAAATGCATCCTTCGTGGAGCTGGAGGCCTGCATCGCGCGCTGCCACAGCCACGGGGTAAGCAGCCAAGACACTAGGGGGCAGTAGATCTGCATTCCAAGCCTGAGGAAGTCATTTAGCTAGTGAGCTACTGAGATATGTTCTGTTGGCATGCTAATCTGGAAATATCAAAACGTTTGAAACTTAACTGGCTCGTTTTAATGTTACTTTGTTATTAGTTTGTACTTTTTTGTCAACATGATAGAAATGTCATGTGCATGTAAATGATAAAGATTCTTAAAAATGCTTAGCTGATGTGCTGATTTAGGGGTCAGCCTTAGATCTGCAGTCAACCTATGAGTGTTTTTTTAGGGAGAAATTAAATTCCATCTTAATTTCCAACTGTATCGCAAGCATGCAGACCTCATAAATAAGGAGGGTTGTGTTTGCCCTCGGTCGCTAAAGATGATCTCATTGCCTCGATTATGGCGTGCCTTTCATACTGCTTATCAAGCCTGCCTTTTGTGTTTGAGGAGACAGAGAGGATCGAAGCTACATCACAGGCCTGTGCTTGTCGCTCAGCGGGGAAAATCCCTGAGAGAGCCCCCCCCCCCCCAGTAGCTAGAGACGCCCCGTCTGCATTCCCGGGTCTCTCTTTAGACAGACGTGATTTCACACTCATAAATCCCTAAAATGCCCCTCCAGGTTGCTCACGTCCCCGTGCCGAGTTACGCATATTAACACGGACAGGCTCTCCCATTGGCTGAACCTCCGCGACTCCTCTAAGCCCCCTCGAAGTGCTCCTGAGCCCCCGCACCCACTCTGCCGCTTACGCTGTGTCCCTAAATCCGCCCCCCTTAATCGCCCTGAACGTCTTCATATGTTTACTTGCTTTATTTACCCGCATTCAAAGGGCAGCGACTCGGCACAGTTATTACGAGGCTTATTTCCTCACTCTCCCTGTCTGTTTTTTTTCTTTCGCTGTTGCTGTTTTTCATTCCCTATATTTTATTCATTTATTTGCATTTTATTTGATTCCTGTTAAGCTGCGAGTACAGCTAGCATAGGCAGGTGAATACAGTGTTGTCTTTGAAAGCAACTGTGATTTGTAATACCTCTGGGGGGCAGGCTCTCAGCTGAACCCCCCCCCCCCAGTCAAAGCCTTGATGAATAAACCCCCCAACTTAAAATGTGAACGAGTACACAAAAGTCTATGGATAGAGGACTACAGACACAGAGCCACAGACACAGAGCTACAGACACAGAGTTACAGACACAGAGTTACAGACACAGAGCTACAGACACAGAGCTACAGACACGGCACAGCAGCAGCTGATCTTGTTACAGCCTATGACAGCGTTTCATTTTCATGCTTTGACGGCATTTGGGCCCACACTGTTCCAAGAGAGCGCCCCCTAATGAGCAGAATATAAACATAATATAAACATATTCCGGATTACTGCCAATTGTTTTGAATTTTAGGCACCTTAAAGGAAATTTTGCATGATTTTAAGCAGTAAATAAAACTAAATATTATGCCATCGGTTCCTTGTCCGCATACCGGCCTCTTGTATTTTGACTCCTCCTCTTTTTATTCTTTATTTTTTTTTATTCTTCATATTACAGGTGTGCAATAGCAATAGGAACTGCCACTGTAACCGTGGGTGGGCCCCCCCGTTCTGCGAGAAGCCGGGTCTGGGGGGCAGTGTGGACAGCGGCCCAGTCCAATACGACAGTGAGTCTGTGGTTCACGGGGAACGCCCCTTTAACCTTTAAGAACAGAGCAGGCGATCCGCAACACGGCCGGTTGTCATGTCAACGTCCCGTACCCTCCTGATTGGTCGAGCTGCTCTGAGGTGGACTGTAGCTATTTTGCACCTGAATGCCTCTCTCCGCTGCTCTCAGGTCAGCTGGGCTTGGTGGTGGGGCTGCTCTTTGCATTCCTGGTGCTGTTGCCCAGTGTCCTCATCGTCTTCTGCTGCTGTAAGGTTAAGACCTCGCCCTTCCACAAGTGGATGTCGCAGAGGGAGAAAAATCTCAAAGAGTGTCGGTATGTAGGTCGTCCTCTTCTGGAGGGTCCAGCATTAGCGCTCAGAGTCACCGGGGGCGGGGGATGGGGGGGGCTGTCGATTAATCTGAGCAGCACCGTCAAAGACTAGAAGACCAAGTGTTCAAGTCTTGCTGGCTTTGAGCTCTTGGGATGTTTGAGAGTTTGACACCTTGATACATAAAAAGATTATTTCATCATTTTGAAGGGCAAATGTTTTGGAACTCTGCTTTGTTGTGAACCATTTATCACAGGGAGTGTGTGGCGGATTGGCAAGCCGCCAAATGCTCAGGCCCAGCTCTCGCTCTCCATGTGTTTGCGAAGTGTCCCTCTGGGTGCTCCATCTTCCTCCCCCCGTCCAAACTGCTTACAGTATATTGTCAGGGTATGTGCCTTTCCCTGTGCCTCACGTTATAGGGTGAGGATATCGACAGCCCTGAATTCAGCACCGGTGTTCACCACCACTCAAAACACGCATTCATGTGGGGCCCCCAAGGTTTGGGCGCCACCTGTTGGCCACAAACAGGCACTACACTAATGAAGGGGGCCCAGAAACAGCAAAGCTGCTCCTGACTGGATAAGCAGGGGATGTTTAATATGCTAGCATTGCTTCAGCTGGATTCATGCTGATCATCAACGTAAAATGTATTATGAATTTTAATTGCTGGTTGTAGTGAAAAAAAAAATTCTGATGACCAGACTGTTTAACGTGTAAATACATGCAGTCGTCACATGCTTCTCATTTTATCCTCCTTTTGGTCGGTTGTACCTGCAGAAATTTCATAATGGGATGGCGATTAGGGACTGGATATGTACAAGGGGGCGACCGAGCTGTACAGTATTTATTATATGGTTCTACTTGGAAAATTAAATAATTTGTATCTCCTTTTTAATATTTTGATGTGGGGCGGCACCAGGCGTGGCCACACCCCCCTCCAGTCACTCCCCTGATCCGCCCTCGCCTCTGACTCGTCTCACTGACGGGACTCGAACATGCACACATGCTATTGACTATTAGCTTCTGTGTTCATTGGTGTTTGTAGTGCTTAACAGTCTGACTAACAAAGCCCAAGAATGATAACTAGTTCACAAAAAAAGTTTATTTTCTTATTTCTTAATTAGCTTTACAAAACACAAAAATACTGATTTCATCATCCATCTATTCATCCATCCATCTTCTAACTGCTTATCTTAGTCAGGGAAATCATCCATCCATCTATCCATCCATCCATTTTCTAAATGCTCATTGGGATTGGGCTAATCATTCATCCATCCATCCATCCATCCATCCATCCATCCATCCATCCATCTGTCCATTCATTCATGTTCTAACTGCTTATCTGGGTCGGGCTAATCATCCATCCATCCATCCATCCATCCATCCATTCATGCATGTTCTAACTGCTTATCTGGGTCGGGCTAATCATCCATCCATCCATCCATCCGTCTGTCCATCCATGCATGTTCTAACTGATTATCTGGGGCAGGGTAATCATCCATCCATCCATCCATCCATCCATCCATCCATTCATCCGTCCATTCATCCATGTTCTAACTGCTTGTCAACCCACACATGCCAATTTAGAGATGCCAGTTAGGCTTAGTCTTTGGTCTGTGGGGGGAAACTGGAGTACCCAGAGGAAACCTACCTGACACAGAGTGGAGGCGGGACCTTAAAGCCCAGTGCCACCGTGTCACCCAATGGTGATGCTCGCCTTGGTCATTATGTCATTATGATAAACACCCAATGGTGATGCTTGCCTTGGTCATTATGTCATTATGATAAACTTCCTTGCTGTTGCTGGAAGGGCACAGTGTGTGAGCTCTTTTTCTGGCACCGTGGCAGTGGAACACTGCTTTGATGAAGTGCTCAGCGTTGACTTATTACGGCACGTGATTATGCTCTCGGAGCGCGAGCGGCAGAGAGCGATTTGGCCCGCACTTCTGTCTGCCTGTCATCTAGCTTTTCATGATGGGAAGCTGTCAACAGGACGCCGGTTCCCCCAGGATGAGCAAACGGGATTCCAGAGTGGGATTTCAAAGCCACACCCTTCAGAAATCCACTCGGGTGCCGGAAAATGGCTCTGGAATTTCAGTTTCTCGTCTCTCGGTCTCGCAGGAAGGACGCGGCCGAGCAGAAGGTGAGGAACGGCCACCTGAACCCAGCCTTCCACCTGAAGCTTGTGGGGTCTTCAGGCAAGAACAACAACACCAAGAAGGTGAGCGCCGGACCACCACCTCTGATACCCGCATGGGATGGATGCAGAGACGCAGAGACCTTATTCTGCAATCAGAGTGAATTTCTGTGAATACAAGCACTGCAGGAGTCTGACCAAAGCAAAGAGATGATGAAAAAATAAACAGCAGATCCGACGAAGAAGCAGGAGTGCAAGCCAGTGTCTGTTTTTCCTTATAGCTGGTTTTTTTTCTCACTTTTTAACCTCTTTTTAGTTCAGTTTCCTTTGTCCAGTGTGATTCTCATTTCCAATCTAGCACTTTTCTAAAGGGTTTTAAAGCACAGCCCCTTCTTGGGACTCAAACCAAAGACCTTCAGGATATAAACCCCATCGACTTACCTACGCTTTCTGCTGTCTAAGAAAAAAGTGCTTCTCTGCTTCTCAATCACATACTATAACTGACATTGTTTTTTTGTGACGTACCATTATATTCACTCCTACTCCAGCAGGCTGAGCACAATGTCACTCAGATAAACATTTAGGAGCTTATGATACAGAACAGTCATTAAACAAACCCCCTTCATTCCTTTGTATATTTTGCCCACGGATCCCTTTTCACATCCTCCTTATTAATTCCTGTGTTTTTTTTCCCCCCTCACACAAAGATTCCGGGCTGATGTCTTGTCAGTTCCGCTATTGGCTAATTTAAAATCAGTTGTTCCGAATCAGTAGAAGGAGATAAGAAGGACAGGGAAGGCAGTTACATGAAGCACACTGCCACCCATGGCGGGAAGTGATTAAGTCGCATTGAAATGGCCGGCCAGGTGAAATCGCATCTCGGGTTTTTTTATTATTATTAGTTTACATTTGGACCGAAACATAAATTACTTGCAGAAGTGATTTACATTTTAACTCAGTGTCAAGAGAATAGAAAAGAAGATAATGGAAGACTCAGAAAGATCCCTATGCTTATTCATCATAATTTTTCAATCTTTTTTTCTTCCTGATCAGCACAGTTCAGATAAAAGCTGTTGTGAGATTTTAGAGCGAACTACACAGATGTCTAGTTGGGTCTGCAGAGACTCTCCTGTCTCTGAGGAGACCCGTGTGTCTCTTTGAGGCATGTTCTCTGAAGACCACTGGATGAGCATGGCTGGTCTAGTTAATGAAAACTTCAGCAAGATGGACTATGTGGAGTCCTGTTCTCTTTTTTACCCTCTGAAGTACATTTGGGAAACATTCATTGCAGGAAATATGTGCTGTGCGTGTTTCTAGCGCTACAGCAGAAATGACTTAAAGTGGTGAAGACTGTATTTTTCTGAGAGTGGAGCTGAAAGGGGGGTTTACTATGCAAGCCAGCAGGCTCAGAAAGTGCTTCTGACCGGAAACACATCATATATCTGTACAAGATAGAAAAAAGGCAGTATGCTTTTATACTCCCTGTTTTATGTGATATAAAACATAAATATCCATCCATTCTCTGCCTGCTTCTTCTGTTCAGGAACATGGATCGATCTATCATCCATCCATTCATCCATCCATCTAATGTTATTGTGAATCACTCTCTCCTTCCCATTCCCCATGTACCCCCCCCCCCCCTCCCCCCCCCCCCCCCCCCCCCCACCACAGCTCCCCCACACCAGCAAAGAGGTCCTTCCTCTCAGGCCACCCCCTGTTCCCAACGGCAACCAGCCCATCAACATCGTCCGCCCTCTACGCCCCGCACCGTCCCCGCGGGTCCAGCGGGATCCCCAGAGTCCCCGCCCCGCCATCCCAGTGGCCAAGCCCCCACCTGCTCCCGCCAGATCCCCGGAGGTCGCGCAGAAGCTAAGCCCGCCCAGGAAGCCCCTCCCAGTGATCCCATCTCGCGCCCCATTGGTGAGCAACTCTACACCTTCTGTCTGCAGCCCGTGAGTCGGGGTTCAGGACTTTCAGAGGCGTATTGTTAGCAAACAGCCTTTTCAGGGATTAAAGGGAAGATTAAATTCCTGCCAGTCTCTGTTTAGTTTGTTTTTATATGCATTTAGTTCTTAAATAATTAAAAATACTGCTATAGAATGCCTTTGAGTTTTAAACCTGGATCAATGGGTATTACACTAGTCATTATAGCCCAGTAACATGTTGGCCATCATCATCAGCATTTCTCTATGGTGCTATAAGTGTCAAAGTAAAGCCAGCTGGGTGTAAAGATGGCTGCTCTGGCTGCCTGATACGCTGACGCGATGGCTGGGTCCCGTCCCTCGCAGCTGGTGTCGGGGTTGCGGCCCATTCCATCGCCGTCGCCGCCCCAGAGGCCGCTGCCACTCAACCCCAGCCGAGGAGTGTCTCCCAAGCCTTCGGGCGAGTTGCTGGTGATGATGCCCCCGGCCATGGGGTCCAAACAGGTGGGCAAGGTGTCAGCCATGCCCCCCTTCAAGGCGCTCAGGTGAGTCTGCAGGCCGCGGACATTTTCAGGTGGAACACGATCCCGAATGAGCGACTTCTTCACAACTACTCTGGGTGTTAGGCCTCGGTGCCTTTGAACAGAAGGTCACCAGTTTGAGTCCCGCTCTTTGTAGAATAGTCAAATGAATGCCTGTTGCACCTTTGAGAACCCTGTGCTCAGTCCCCAAGCGTCTCAACTGTGTGTACACTTCAAAGGAGAGCATGTTGCAATATAATAATAATGACACTTTATCGACCCCCTACCTAATCTTGCTCTCCATGACACACATATGAGTGAGATTGGCAGTGAAGGGTGACTGCAGCCATAGAGCTGGGGGGGTTAGGGCCGTGGTATTGGGCCCAGGGACATGCATCTATTCTGCCAAGGCTGGCCTCGAACCGGTGACCTTCCCATCACAGACACAGAGGCTTAGCCTGCAGAGCCACATTCTAGTATACTTATGCAAATGGAAAATAAAAAGCATCATCTCATCTGCTATTGGCACCATAGAGCAAACATCAGGTATCACTCACAGCTTATAGAAGCAAAAGCAGCATTTTAACCAATTAAATTTTCAACTTCAAAGTGCTATGGTTGATAGAATGTGGGATATTTTCCTGAATGATGGTACAAATTATGTAAAATTATTATAGAACAAATGTATTTGCTAAGCTGATGCACAGTGGATGTAAAATGACTGAAATGCAAAACTACATTAATGTAATGTTTGTTAATCAGCCACAGTCTGTATTAGGTGACAGTAGTCACGAAATAGTAATCCTTATCACTCAAAGGATTTTTATATCGAATTGAAGGAAAAATGTGTTTAGTTTATTTTTTAATTGCTATAAACAGGTGCAAGCACTTTACAGCACTTAATTCAGCAGTTACATAACATGAAAGTGTCAAAATAGATTTGTAATGCATGTACACACATGCCTTATAGAAACATTTTATTTCTTTCTTTCATTGCATTTTGTCTTCTTGTCTGTGTTTCAGACCCGTTCCACCCTTTAAGTAAGTACCTGATTTTCTGTGTTTTGTTTAATAAAAGACTTGCTCCAAAGCTGCCTCAAGATCAAGGATTAAGTTAAATTTCTTTGTCGGGACAATTTGTCCATTTAACTTGACTGAAAGGCCTATCCACAAAAAAACAGCAACAGAAAAGATCAGGGCCGCATATGCACGTCTTGCTTTATGTGCAAATGAAACAGCCAACCTTAAGCTAGCCAGGGCTGCCTAATTGTCATCCGATAAACTTCAGTGTCACAAGCACCAAACTCCACAGCATGGAGCTCAAATCTCCAGCTTTCCTGCTCTCCAGAAATCAATTTGCTGGACCTGTTTCCTCTTGACATGGAACAGTGTCAAAAAACCAAAAATGTCCTTGATGTCATGCGATCTTAACAATGTTTACGAAGCCTGGCCTTTGGTGGTCAGAGCAGAAAGTCGGTAATCCTCTGGTCTCTGCCGAGACGAGCCCCATATAGCCTGAAATGGAGAGTCGGAAAGTCTGCAGATAACGAGGTCATTGTAGTCATCGCCCTCTGTCTGATTCTTTACCAGGCCTGCCCCGGGTGTGAAGCCAAGTGTATCCTCATCCCCCTTCCGGAAATGACCATTGGAAGACAGCACAACCAGATGGACTGCAGTCAGCCTATTTGCACTATAAAGCCCATATAGGGCCAGCACCAGGGGGCAGTGTGGGACGGTGGTTTTTACATGGCAAGGCACGCCGAAGGACTAAATGCCTCCCCTCCTAGGTGTCTCGTGGTGACGAAGGAGCCCAATTTGCGAAGCGACGCGGTTCTGCAAGGAGGAAATTGCGGACTGAGATACAGGCGAATGGATTGGGATTTCATTGGCGCCGGTCACGTTTATATCTGATTTCCTGACTAATCCAAGCGCCACATACATTTCTTTAGCATCATCTTGTCTGTTTTATAACGTATATGTAAGGTGCCAAAGAGTTGGGTCTTGTTGTTTACTCATAATGTTGCTGTACAATGTCTTTATGGTTCATCACGGCTTCAGTGCTTAATTTACGTTTTATCCTGACGAAACTCATCCACGCAGAGAACGTTTACAGTGTCGCAAGCGATACTTCCGGGATAATGCATTGCGTCTTTTTACTTTTTAACGCCTTTGTCGTTTGATGTTTACCGAATTGTTACTTTAAGCGGACTAGAAAAATGCCTTGCGTCCATCAGAAGATGTGTATGTAGGCGATTTGAGTAAGATCGATTGAGCTAGTGCACCGTATTAACAGCTTGTGCTGGGAATAATCACGTCAAATCATCCTTTACTATTAATATTGATTAGGCCGGCAGGCAGCATCGTTTGAGTATCTCTACCTCAGTGCACATGCCTCCGGCCTAGACCTTCTGCTGTAACGAAAGGTGCCATTCACACGTAGTGTCGGGGTTGAGGTCTTGGCTGATTTCCCTCGTATCTTCAATTGCCATCGTTGTTTATTTTCCCATAACGTGATTTTTTGTCCTTGGACTAATTGCAGCCAAGAATGAATTGTCTGCTCTTCAGAGAGGTGTCTGGCATAATAATAATAATCATCATAATCATAATAATCATAATAGGCCTAATAGTTACATGACAAGAATCCGTTGGAAATTTGAGTTGTTTATATTCTTCGTTGAGGTTACGGGAAAATAGCTCCAAATTTATCCTTTATATAAGATGGCAGAGATTTGAGACCTGCTGTCACTATGCCCCCCGTCTCCATGTGCTACTCCGTCCATCCACCGACATCCAAATCGTTTACTCTGGATCCTCATACAAGGCATTCTTCTACGCTGCGTCGCTCATTTTACTGAACTCATAGGCTGCCACATTATGCTGTTAAAGTCAGGAATTATTTCGCTGTTCCCACCGAGATTAAGAAACCTCTTGCAGCTGGAAGGCGAAGGAGCTCTCAGATTGGCAAGATCTTTCCCGATGTGTCGTATTTTAACCAGCCAGAGAGGCGTTCTCCAAGGACGCTGAAAACACTGGTACGAGTAATAAATAATGGACAAAGAAATAAACTTTCACTTAAAAACGCCTCGGAATATTCAGATGTTATAACTACATGTGTGATGAGAAAAACATTTAAATCAAGTTTTGCTCCGTAAGAGTCCATCGATCCATTGTTTATCCAGTGCTAAGACACACAAATGCCTCAATGGGACGCGAATAATGAAAGACAATAATGACCTCTAATGGACATCGGTTGTAATTAAGATGTGATTAATATTTCCGTGACCCTGAAAATTATAAAGGATTTGTCCTTCTAGAGCTGTTTCTGATGCCCCTGCTTTCAGGGCAGAATTGAACACTTACACTTGACATTTTTACTGTTTATGAATGTTCAATGTCAAAAGTATGATAATGGAAGAATAGACTCGTCGTCTCTGAATACATTAATTTTTAAGCGAATTTTTCATTAACCCCGGTACAATACCAAGTAACAAATTAAACTATCATTGCAAGGTCCTTGGGGAGAGCTGTCTAACAGTACTGACTACCTGCCAGCATTATAGAGTCACACTGCCTGATACGTAAGTGTTCAAATACGCGCAAGTGACTTCAATCCTGCTGGTGGGCGTCTGCTCCGTAATGGGTTTTCGCCTGTTGTAAATGGGGTATTTGCACCCGGCGCACTTATCTTGCAGGGGGGTAATATGCTGGGAGCGTCCAGGCCCCGGTGAGCGCATCACACTGCGGTGAGGGATGGACTCAGGGTGCAGATTTATCACTCCGGACATATTCTGGTACATTACCACAGCGCCAAAAATAAAAATACTCCGAGGCGAAATGTCACACTGACTGGACACTGTCGCTAAGAAGGGAGCCGGGGCCGGTTATTAATGCTTTCGCGTTAATTTCCAGCTTTCCTCTGTCCCGCTCTGACGTAACGCTCCTCCTGAGCTGCCCGCGTGGGCCGCGGCCAAGCAGAGACGCGCTTCGGACGGCCGCAGATCCCCTACTGCGGCCGAACTGGGGCTGATCGGACTGTGAAGCACCGTGGCATCTCCTGCTTCCTCCACCTTAAGTGCTACAATTACGTTTGACGAGTGCAGGCGATTAAATCACATGCCGTGAGTCGCGCTTTAGGCAGAAAGATTTGCGGTTCTCTGTGAGTTTGTATTGATTTCTGAATAGCACTGGCAGCTTGACTGTTGTACAACACTGACACATAAAAAAACTCCTGAAAAATCATCGTTTTTGTGTATGTGATGTATGGTTCTTGACAACTGACATTACAAGGGGAGAAAAATGTTATGGAATATATTGTGTTTTTCTTCCAGCATAAATAGTATAATTTGTAGTATTACACAGTTGATTGCGCTTCTGTTCAAAATTAGCGAAAACTGTAGCTGTAAAAAACACAGGATAAACTTACCAAACAAGGAAGCTTTAAAACAAAATAAAAAGCTTCCACAGAAAAAAAAACATACCGAATACTGATAAGCTTTTTTTCTTAAGGAAATTTAATATTGCAGACATGAGGTGGTGGGGTTTGTAATGAAAACCGGATGCCTGTTATTTTCACCAACGTATTATTATGATTATGTGCAGTTTTGTTCATTTGTTTGGCTGAGTACCGACCTCACAGAAATATTTGCTTTAATCATAGTCATTAAAGGAAAGGTAGGCCAGCTGAAATATGCAGGCCCCTTTTAAAACTGCAGAGCAGAACGGAAGAGAGCAGCCGCCTTATGCAATCCTAAATGAACACAACCGAATAGTATTACCGCATTTAATTAATTTCACCGTCAATGGTGAGCGGATTTAACACAACCAAGTCCAGGTGAGTCCTGTTCACAGGGAGTTAAAAATGAAATATTTCACAAAAACACACTTAAAGACAGATATCCTATACTGCATGCAATGCAAATTAAGACGATACATACCAACCATACTCTGCATGTAACATATCAAAGACATATATTACAGACAATCCACCTATGGCGTATTGACTTCAGATAAGAGGATGAGTCAACTGGGAGGGGCTAGCCGGCTCATCTTGGGGATCATTACGGTAATACCCTATACTACGATATTTATGGTATTTTGGGTATAGCGCGGTATTTTCTTTCGAAAATACACCAGTAGTCAACTTTCATCGAGGAATACTTGAATAGCGTTGCGTTTCAAAACACCATCGAAATACCATATACAGCTGTATAATGTCCGGATGGTCCGACGGTTTTAAAAATTAGATACCGCCCAAGTTTAGTGGTGGTTCAGCGATGGGTGCTGGGGTGCCGGCGGTAAAATTTTACCAGGAACAGAGAATGAAGGTAAAATTTGTTGATGGGTTGAACAGAATTGTGGGGCAAAAATCGCTGGTGTCAAGGAGCTGCTATCAATTCCCAAGGTGAATTTTCCGTTTGACAGGGTGGTTCGGGAAAACTCATTAATATTCAGGTTAAGCGCTACCTCATTGGCATAGTTCACCGACCAATCAGGTAACTTTCCTTATGAATATTAGTTTCCCCGAACATCCCTGAAAATACAGGTAGCATATGTTGACGGAGCACGTACACCGGCCAATCAGGTATCTTCTCTCATGAATGTAAATGAGATTTTCCAAACCAACCTGTAAAACAAAATTCGCTCCCGGGACGATCGCGGCTCTTCCGAGAAGGTGGGATGCCTAGAATTACGCTCAGCAAACCACAATGAATGTTAACAGAAACTAGCTACTGTGGGAGAAACTATTTATCCATCCATATGTAGTTTTTAATGCAGTATAACATATTTGGGCAGGGAACGCGTTTACCTGAATCTACGCACACACTAGCTAATCTGGTGATCTGGGGCACAATTGCTTTTCTGCGTGTTGATCACTAATCAGACACTTGATTGAAAGTGTCTTGTGGAGATTGGTATAATTTTCAAGCAAACCGAATAAGCGGTAGGCTGTGCATTAGGGGGAGAAACACCCCGGGGAGACCAAGGAAGCCGCTTTCACAAGCAATACATTTGGCTTTATTTTAAAACCCTTTAAAATACAGTGTTCGTTCACAAGAGGTATGTGGGGGTTAGGGTTGAGTATAAGGAATTACGACGGTCTTCCTAACAATAGTGATTACATCTTCAGAATGATATACAAATATATCGGATGAGAAAAAAGACCGTAATGGAGTCAAATGAAGCAGCTACTTGGCCAACATGCGATCTAGACCATAAAATTAGGTAGCTGTCCACTCAATCGTGCATACAGGCGTGATAATCATGCTAAGGCCGTGTACGGTGTCCGCCTTTACATGCCCTCTGCAGTAACCCCGCCTGGACGCCATGAAGTGGGTAAGCCAGAGCCAGGCCAGTCGGCTTCTGCATAACAAGTTTGTTGTGGTGCTGGGGGACTCCAGTAAGTATGATGGCTGTGGATGGATTTCTCTGAGCGGGAAATATCAGTTTAGATCGGAGGGCGTCTTGGGTGCAGATGCGGCGCATTTTTAATGGAGCACGGAACATGCTTTTTGCATATCAGACTGTATTAGCAATAGCGGGCAAGGGAGCTTCGCCGCCCACTTGCATATGGTGATCAGATCTGATGCTAACTAGCCGACCTACGGTCTTTCTTCCCCATTCCCTGATTTCCAGTCCAGCGCTCCGTTTACAAGGACCTGGTCCTGCTCTTGCAGAGGGATGCCTTCTTATCCCAGTCTCAGCTCAGGAGTAAGGTGAAGGAGAATAAAACAAAAACGAGTCCTATCATCGAAAGTTTTATGCGGAGAAATCGGCTAAATGAATTAAAGATGGGCTCTGTGCACAGAGAGGTGATCAGTCTTCTTGCAGTGCCTGGTCACCTCTGTCCCTTGTTCCTCCTCTCTCTCTTCCGTGTCTTCCCTTGCTGGTCTGCCAGGGGGAGATGAGTTTTGAACAGGACGCCCTGGTGGAGGGTGGTCAGCTGGACACGATGCACAATGGCACAGGGTACCGGGAAGTGCGACAGTACCGCTCGGACCACCACCTGCTGCGTTTCTACTTCATCACGCGCATTTACTCCTGTTACATGGAGAGCATCCTGGCCGACCTGGAGAACAGCCTCAAACCGGACGTACTCGTACTCAACTCCTGCTTGTGGGATGTGTCCAGGTAACGCTTCCAGTTAAATGTCGGTCAAAGACTATCCGTACATCCATGTATGATATGATGTTAGCATTTAGCAGGTCACCACCCAACTATTAAGGGTTTGCCTCAAAGTTATGGGTGTCAGTAGGGCTGGTCTAGTGGGCTTTAGCCCCCACCAAATTAATGTACACTAATTAGTTTTAAAAGTGCGTTCTCATTAATTTTCATTAAAATCTGAACCCCCCCCCCCCCAAAAAAAAGGTTTAATCTCCCCCTTTTTGGAAATCTCTAGTGACGCTTCTGCTAAAAGCCTGTGATTAAGAAATATTATTATAATTAATTTATGATCAGATAAGATTCTTTGGATTTTCCAAGGGCTTGCAGTTTCTTGGTGTTCCTTGAGTATGATTTGCCAGCGGTGACCAGGTTTGAGAGCGAATGGGAACATTTGTTACATCACACCGATGGGCTCTTTTTCGTCATGGTTGCTGTTGGCTATTTGGCTCTTTATGCTGTGCTGTTTATACTACAAGAACCTCCTGTAATTTATCAATGTACAGCAATATATACAAGCAAATTAAGTTTGTTTATTGATTGAGCTGGTGGAGAAAGTTTACTAATACCCCTAAGGTAGAAGTTTGGGAATCAAAGAGGTGTTCATCTAGCCATCCAGGAAGATATCAGTGACTTTTGGAGAACAGAAGAAATTCTTGTTAGTTTTTAATGTGAATTTGCCTATGTTATAATGTTAAATTTGTTTTTTTTCCCCCCTGAGTAAATATACCAACCAGATAAATATCTTTAAAGATTTTGCATGATACTGTAAATGTATCTGAAGAGATCCAGGTTTGCTAAAGCTTCACACAGAGCCTGTGCTGTGAATGTATGCTGCAGTTCTGCTGTGTTGAACATAGTTTCGCGGTTTAATGCCAATGCAAGTCTGAGCATGAAAACAGCCAGTTTTTGGAATATTGCCGATGTTCCCTGTGTGCCAGTCTTTATGCTGGGTTCAGCGTGTGCCAAACATACTTGAGCGCTGAGTTCTGTTCTCCATTTAATAAAAAGTCTGCTTGTTCAGTTCCAGTATCTGATCCACTAGCATCAGTTTAGATTATGGATTTATCTTGTTGTCTGTATGAATAAAACATTGTGTTTTTTAAGCAAATCTTTTTTATTCCCTGTTTATTACAAAAGGGATCTGTCTTACTAGAGCTTTGGATATTAAATGCATCTGCATTTATACCCTTCAGCGCTTTGGATCTGGATGACGGTGTTGGCTTTGTTTGCTTGCTGAGTGGGGTTAACGAGAGTTTGATCCTCTGTTGAGGTTTCCCGACCGGAATGCCCGTGTTTCTAAAGGGGAATGAGTTCTTCTCCGGCCAGCTGAACACCATGGTTCATTTAAGATCAGCTCACCAGATCTCAGACGGAAACGTTTTAACAGACGAGCGTTTTGAACACTGCTGAGCGGGGATCGCGTTCCACCTCTGGCTCCCAAATAACCAGGTTTCCGACCGTGGCAGCGGCTTCTCCATGTCCGTGGAATTTATGTATAGTGATGAGACAACACTACTGGGAGACCAGGAGGATGAATCTATAGTGTCCAGCTGAGGACTGGAGGGGGATTTAAAGGTACGGTTTTGGACAAGCAGGGCTGATCGCTGGGGTGATGAACTAATACTGTTCCGATGCACGAGGCCCCTTTGGCCCAGTGCAAATGTGAATCAGCGTAACCTACCAGTTGGCTACGTGGTTGGGTGCAGTGCTGTTGTTGGGAGGTGACCGGGGCGGGTTTGTTGTTTTTAGGGGCCCTCTAAAAAAGTTTTTCCCCCTGCCCCCATCAAATATTTTTAAACAAATAAATAGCTAATAAGTGGAGTCAGAACTCTTAGCTAGTTGGTTAACAGAACATGCTCCTTCAGAATCTTTTAAATAAGAAACCATGTTTATTAAATATTTAGTGTAGTGACTGTTTGTGGCCAACAGGGGGCGAACCTTGGAGTGGTGCTAAATACCACTGCTGGGTGATACCTGTTTTTTTTGGGTCCTTGTCGTGGAACCGGGGCTCCTGTGAGCAGCACTCCAACAGGGAGATTTCACGTCTAACCGTCTTACGGCAGGTATAGCCGGAACTGGGCCCCGGATTACCGGGGGAACCTCAAGAAGCTGTTTTCACACTTGAAGAGGATCCTTCACCCAGAATGCCTTGTGCTTTGGAACATGACTATGCCTCTGGGGAAGAAGATCGTCGGGGGTTTCCTCGTGCCGGAGGTGGGCCTGAGCCAGAGCCATGTGCTTCTAAACAGAAGAGCATTAGGATGAGTGTCAGATAAGATGGAACTTCATTGATTGCTGTAGGGGGAAATTTCTTTGTCTGATATCGTGGAAAGAAGTACAACAAAGGATAGCGTAAGTAAAACAATAAATACAGCTTTGGAAAAAATTGACCACTCCATTTTTTTTTTTAAGAATCTGCATTACTAAATCCTGGTTTAATCCTGGTTCTGCTGGCAGAAGGCTACATGGCAGGTTGTTTCCAGGCTCAAGGTTTCTAAGACAGCAGTACACAAGGATAAGGTGAAACATGAGGCACTGGGAACGACCAGAAACCAGATGGGTAGAGGGTGGAAGCGTCTTTCTAATGGCAGAGATGACCGTCAACTTATCCAACAATTTCTCATGAATCAGAGCATGACATCAAGTGACTTTGAAAGGAATGGAAAATGTTAAGTTTCTGTGACGTGCACGGCTAGGAGAGTTAGTATCAGGCTCTTAGAAGCAGGACTGAAGTTCCATAAAGCAAAGAAGACCTTCATTAATGAGAAACTGAAGGAACCGGCTCCTGTTTGCAACACCCGTAAAATCACAGACGCACACCCATAAATTGAAAAATGAGTGTAACAAAAAACTGTGTTGTGGTCTCTTAATTTTTTTTCCAGAGCTGTATATTAAAGAAAATTGGCAATAAAAGACGGCAATAGGTCACTTTGGTAAACATGGGGTAAAATGGTTGTTGTGAAAGTGGCATGTGTATATTCAATGACATACATACACCTACATGTAAAAATCATGCCACGCACAGAGAAATGTCGCCCCCTTCCTACAGATCCAGGACATGGCGTCGATGCTGCGCCATGACGTCATCGAAGCCAACTACTTCAGCGCCACTCTGGCGGATGCCTACGGCCTGGATGTGCTGGACCTGCACTTTCACTTCCGCTTCCTGCTGCAGCACCGTGTCCGGGACGGCGTGCACTGGAACGCCCTCGCCCACCGGCGCATCAGCAGCCTGCTGCTGGAGCATGCGGCGCAGGCATGGGGTGTGGAACTACACCAGCCAGGCCAAAGCAAGGGTGAGCACGGGCGACCTGTAGGGGGCGAGCGTGAGCGTGATTATGGCTGGGTGTACACGTTTGACCCCCGTAGTCTAGTTTGTTTGACTAGTATCTTGAAGAGGGGAGTTAGGGCACAGTCTCTAACAGCACCTGAGCACAGAACACAGACATAACGTCAGTGATGCACCTGGGCCAAGTGTGAGTACGCCCTGAGTGCGCAGGCCAAGTGTGAGTACGCCCTGAGTGTGCAATCTGTCTAAACATTTCCCTGAACTTGGTATGACAGAAGATAAGCCTTTAAATGCCACCTGCCCCTTTTGGCTGGTTAAATGGAGACCCCGCCCCCCCCCCCCCCCCCCAGGGCCCAGTGAGACCACCGGACAGCAGCTGACCGTTACTGTACTGGATACACCCCATCTCACATCTCTGAAGGACCCAGGTATCTGTCCTCTTCTGTGACTCCGGTTTGCTTTAATCACCAACCCCCCCCCCCCCCACTTCTTACCCGGAGTCCTGCAGGCTTTATAGAACGTGCTGTCATCTGTACTGGAATTATATTCCAACGCAATGCATCTTATTCATCTGTCAGCACAGTGACCCCATTAAATGCTCAGCGGGCTGCGAGGAAGCCAGTCACACGCGTCCTGATCACGCGCCTCCCAAGTCGCCCTTAGCTGTTGACCTTGACTGTTTTTCTCTGTGTATATCATGTTTATATCATGGCATCTCAATTGCACCCCCCCCCCCCCACTGATGGCTGATTGATGGAGATGAAGGCTTGATCAGGCCCTCCGCACCCCCCCCAGGGTCCCAAAGTGGCTCCCGGGATGTAAAGCGCCGTGTAAGAGCCCCAGCTTCCAGCAGCAGCCAGCAGACTCACGGTCCACCTCGGCATTCTGGCTATAAGCCACATCCTTATAGAGGTATAGAGCTGTAACTCCGCCCACTGTCACTTTTGTGGACACGCCCACTGCCAGAACACGCATTCTTTTTTTTTTTTTTGGGTTCACTAGAATTACAATCATGTAGAAAGTGGTGACCTAATATGTTTATCGTTCATCATACCTGAGTTTGTTGAGCCTGTGTGTGTTATACGTAGGTGTTTGGGAGAATTGTTTTAACATGTTTGAATTGAATGATGGACCTCGAGGAAATCACTGCACTGCTCCCAGATTCCTACAGCGACCCCCCCCACAAGCCCAGTCCTGCCATTTCCGAGGAAAGACCCTGCTAGGTTTCTGCCAAAAATATTAAGCTACCCCCCCCCCCCCCCCCCCCCC
>JAODJW010000015.1:857136-869464 GCA_026777045.1 Hyperopisus bebe | reverse complement strand
TAAGCCCCCCCCCCCCCCCCCATCAGAAGTAGGCTTAAATACCAGTCATGGCTACAGAGAAAACAGGAGACGGGTTACCCAGTGGGGGCTAGTTTTTAGTTACAAGATGACAAGATGCTCAGCCTGAGGGTTTTTTTTTTTTTTTTAGCTGTGCTTTGCTGTATAACCTCTGACAAAGTCTTTGCTAAGTGAAAGCGACGGAAATAATGCGAGGCTCTTAAAGCTGAACGCGCAGCACTGCGTCTGACGCCCCTGGGAAGGAGTCTGAACCCCGGCCTGAACTCACTGACACCGAAGGGAAGCGTTTTGGATCCGACGCTTAGCATTTTATCCACCTAGTGGGCGCGCTTATCTATAATTACCCGCATGTTCGTTGGCTGAAAACAAAATGTGCCGGGTGTAGGCAGTACCCCATCCCCACCACTAGGAGGAGGTAGGCTTTACGTCAGCATATAGCTGATCAGTCTGTCCCCTCTGTCCCCTAGGCTGGTCACCGTGGCAGCAGCCCAGCTTCATGCACGGCCACAATCGCTATGCCAGCCCAAGCCAATTCTTCCAGCAGGACGCGCCCCCCTTCTTTTCAGGCTACGCCGGTCCCTGGAACCCGTACCCTCCTGCAGGTGAGTTTTCCTACTGGGGTGTCTGCTCTTCGATCGGGCCTCCTGGTTCTTGGCCGCCCTCGGTCGCTGATGGATTCCATTCAGCGTGCGGAGAGTTCCGATGGTGTATCTGTATTCCAAATCGGCTTGTAGCCTAAGGGTACAACAGCAGATCCTGGCGGAAGCCTCTGAATGCTGGAGGGCAGTATGGGGAATTAGTCGCTAAAGCTTGTCCTCAGAAGACAATTAAAATCTTACTCGGGGTTGAACGCCCCAGGCATGTCGGTCACCTTTTCCGCAGCCCCTGGGACGTCGCATTTTTTGGTGTTTAGTCAAACTTGGGCGGTCTGGCTTTTAGTTGAGGGCGTCCTGAGAACTTGCCTGAATGGTTCAGACAGGTAAAGAATTCAAACAGCTGCCATCCCTGCCCTTTCGTCCTTAACCTTTATACGGACAGGTTCTCTCACAAATGCCCGTTTTTAATTGCAAGTATTCTGATTAACTTCCTAGGAAGATATTTGAGGTGTGCCCCCCCCCCCCCCTTCCTCCCATGAACGCTGAGTGGCACATTAATATTCCTGCTGGAGACTGACAGCAGTCTCTCACTGTCCCCAGTCAGCAGGTCATACACAAATGCCTCAGACGTGATGGTAAGGCAAGGACACACTGCTGCAAACGGGCGACACTGTGGCTTCGTAATTCGCCCCCCCCTGTTTACCCTACTGTCCTTAACTAGGGGAAAAGCAGCATGCTGCGGTGTTTTCCATCTTTTAAACCACCCATTTTTGAGGGGCCCCTGAGTTTTGGGGGCCCTCTGTTGGCCACAAGCAGTCGCTACACTGAGGGACCCTAAAGTGACACTTTTTTTTTAAATTACACCATGGCTGAAAGCGATATCTAACTCGCTGTTTTAATTATAAAGGCATTAGCGTGCCCGCTCAGCTTGTTTGTAGAGATGCTCATTGGGTGTGAAATGGCTGCCTCCGTGCCCACAGTCTCATCTCCTCCCCCAGGCCTCCCGCCCCCCAGGCCGGCCCCTCAAATCGGCTCTCGTTTCCCGAGGAACGGGCCGGAGGATGGGTATGTGATGAGGAGGCAGCGCCAGGCCAGGACGCCGATCTCCCCCTACGCCCGTCGCAAGGCCCGCTCTAGCTACAGGTCCTGAATGTTTGCGGACGCTGCTATTTCCGCCAAGTGACGTCCGGCTATGGAAGCTGCACCATGACTAAGCTGTTCTGCACTATGACTAAGCTACACTCCTTACTGATCTAATGACCATACATGGATAACATCCCCGTTACAATAACTGAATCCTAAGTGTTCTGTTGTTCTCTCGTTCCTTTGTGCCTTCCATGTTTTTAGGACACAAACTGATCCCCCCCCCGCCCCACCCCACGTTGTTGCACCCCTACTTGAATCTTTGATCGTTTGTTTACTGTCAGGCACACTGAAAATGCCTGATATTTTTTTAAACTCCTGTTGTCTCTCTACTGTGCTTTTTTTTTCCCCAAGCACTAAATGGTTCTTAAATGTGGGGGTTCTGTTGATCCAGAGAGCCCGTATTAATGTTGTCAAAATAAAGAGGAATTTTTCAAGCTGTCATTTGTCCGACATCTTGGGTTCCGTCGAGCCGTCGTGAGTGGCGAGCAGCCAGGGAACGTTAAGCCGCGCTAAGGTGGCGGGTCGGGCTTGGCGCCAGCGAGCGAGCGGCTGGGGGGACTCTACCTTAGATGCCCCCGGCTTTGCCGGCATTTCTGCAGACCGTCCTGCCGACAAATCGGCGGCTTATTTGCAGGCGAGGTCTGTGTTTTCAGTTGTCTGTGTGTCGCAATTAAACAAAAGCATCGATCAGTGGAATGAATCATTCTGGCCGGCTAATTGACCCCAGGTCTCATTAAAGCCGAGCTGAGGCACTGGGGTCCACGCTCGTCTCGCGGTGCCTTAGGATCGCTAATGGATGTTACGCTGGTGCCACCTCATTTGCAGCTATTAAAGGACTTAATGGGCACGCAGTCGAGCGAGAGCAGTGCTCAGAGGGCATCGGGCACAAGCGGTGAGCGATTTGTTCCCCTTCTGGGGAGGCAGGGTGGAGATGGTGTCCTCGTTCCAGGTCTGCAGCTTCCTTTTGCTCAGATCGATTTTCATTTGGCTTGAAGGCTGCTGCCTTTTTAATTGTATCGTTTTGAAAGCAGACTTTCTGCTCTGATTTTGGTGGGGGGGGGACAAAAAAGCAGCAGTCTGAGATGGGGTGGGGGTGTCCTGTCAGCAGGATAGGGAAAATCTTAATGCTTCTTCCAGGCACGTCTGTGTCCAGGGCTGCTCAATCGATTTCCGCACACAGGAAATAAAGTCCCTCACCATGTGCTTCTAAAAGTAAGACTTTCAAACCCAGTTTGATGCTCCAGCTTTTGATGTCGGCGGCAAAAATGGACTTGATACTGAAAATCAGCCCCATTGTTCTACAGTCTTGTCACCTGGCCTGGTGTTAACATCTGAAGACAGACTATGTATTCACTGATGTCCATTTAACCAGGACGTTGTAGAAAACCCATATATTAGTCATGATCCTGTTGTTCTGAAGTATGGAATTGGTTTAATTCAGGCCTATGTGACCAGGGGTAAGGTTGATGTGGGGGCTTGGGGGAGTATGCCTCAGCAGGTAGCTAGTGCCCAACTTGGACAAAATCTTCAGTGTGAAAAATGCTCCAATTTTACCCCCAACGGTGCCCATTTCAAACCTCACAACATATCAATAAAGTCAAACACTGGGTTTCCACGGTAATAAAGCTTTATTGATCAGATACTTACAGTACTAAAGGTTGCTCGGTTAGCACAGCAATCGGGCGCCACGCTCCCGTGACGAAGACGTCGCCTTTGCCAGAAACAATGCCTTAGCCTCTGCTGATTGGTGGACTTCGGGAACACACTGCAACTCCTGACGAATCAGATGCGCTACCCTCAAAAACTGTCTGCCGCCCCCGCTAACTGCTCAGTAAAGGATTTAAAAAAAAGTCTTCTACAGTCAACAATGAATCAAATAGCACCTTTTTACGGTGTACTGGAATGTCTGATTTAGGGTTTGTCAAACTGCTAATTTAAATGACAGCAATTCAATTCTAAAATATAATAAAAAATGACAGCAAAGTGAAGGTTCCTGAAAAAGCACACCATTGGTTAACATAAGCTCTCTGCGACAACATAACCCATAAACTTAATAATCAGGTTGAGATTCACCAGGAAATTTAGAAGTATGTAAAAATGACTGGACTGTACGTCTCTGGGGACAGCAAGTAGCTATTTAACATCCTCATCCTTGCAGCTGCAGCCTTCATGCCTCCTATTCAGCTCTGCCAAAGTTTTTTTTTTTTTTTAGCCTACAATCCATTGCTGCAAAAATGCCAAACCCCAGTGATTGATGCCAATGTGGGTAATTTGCTGACCTGTTTTATTCTATTTATCAAGCAGAAACAGATTGTAGTATCCCATACAAACATACAAACGTTTTTTTTCTTTTAAACAAAACCCAAACTGGTAACCTTCCATTTAACATTCCATGTTATTTAAACCTAGGGGCTAACAGAATACTTGCAAACATTTTGGTATTTAAGTACAGTTCCTAGACAGAAAAGTACAGTTTCCTGAGAAATATCTTAAAATGAGCCCATTTATCGAGAGTTTCCAGTTGTGTTACGAGTTCTTTGTTTTGGAAAGTAGTTACGATATCCAGAGTCCTCCCCCCGCTATGGAGGAGTGGACTGAGCCGGAGAGGGGCGGGGCCTAGGTCATGAGGAGACGGTGGACCGTGTGCAGATGCTGCTGCGGCAGGACCAGTCGGTGTACACGCTCCTGGCCGCGGGCACAGGGAATGAGCACCTTCCCCACCAGCACCGTGTCACCCTTTCGCTCCTCGGACGCCTGGAAAATGGGGGAGGGGCCAAAAAAGAAAAAAAAAAAAAACACCAGAATGCTCTTAAGCTGGTCTGCAGTCTGTAGGCATTTTCTTAAACAGGACATTAACTTATCAATTCATACTGAACACATTCATACTGAACACACGGCATAATTCAGGATTTAAAGTCCATTCCCTCGGCAGGGTCAAATTTCCCCTCGTGCTTGCTTTTGATCAGCGACGGGCGTGAAATTCATGACCCTCACTTCATGACACGCACAGAGCCGGCTCTCTCTGCCTGTAACCTTATATCAAACCAAACACAGAACCTGTTTTTAAAAACGGTGCTGGCCAACGTAAATCGCGATAACGGCGGGCTTGGCGACGTTTAGGGGAGAGCTGCACTGAAGCACCCCAAGCGGCTGCACATCTACTGCCAGAATATCTAAACACCCCCCCCCAAGACTAGGATCGCATTAACAGAACCAGTAAATTATCTTGGGAAATACAACCGAGGGCCTTCGGAGGGCAGCAGTGTCATGGGCTGTTGGGTTTGACCCTCCCAGAGGACCGGTTGGTTCCAGGTTAAACAATAAGTCCTTTGCAAGAACAGTGCATATGGAACGAGCCCTAAACTGGATCAGTACCACAGGCAATAGGCAGCATAGAGCGCCACCTTCTGACAGGGTGACGACATAGCAAGTCAGTTTCACTTTGTCAGAACACATGGGCCCCCCCCTACAGTTATCCGCGACGCCGTCAGAATGGGTTAAAGATGGCGGCTCACCTTGACAAAGGAGGAGGAGGGGAACGTGGCGAAGCTGGAGGGGGCGCGGGCGCCGGGCCGCTGGCTCACCACATGTTCGGCCACCTCGTCCTGCATAGGGGGCGGGGCAGTTACGAACCTGACATCACGGGTCTGACTGGAAATGGGGGCACGAACTCTGCGCTGCAAGACCGGCCTCTCCCTGCACGAGCCGGATAGTCTGCCAGAAACTGGGGCAGGGGCCACTTTCTGGGATAAGCTGGGGGCCACGAGTGGCAAAGACCCACCCCCCCCCGCCCCTCCCCGGGTTACCTTGAGTCTGTCCAGCGCCTCGCTCAGGGACTGCAGCTGGGCTGTCTGCTCCAGGAGCTGTGCGCTGGGGCTCACTGCGACACAGGAAGACACAGTCACCGAGCTGAACCCCACCCTATGCCCCCCCTGCAGGCTACGGCCAGTATTACAGCTCCCAGCAGACCAGCGGGTGGAAAACTGGTACTTTGTTTAGGAGGTGACAACAGCTTTGAGGAAAGAACCCTAAAGAAGCAGGCATGACTGACTGTGGTATTGCAGCGCTTATGGTGCTGTACAATGTCCAGGAGCGATATCAGACTTCGATTCCAGGGCAGTTAAGATCATTTCAGAGATTACCTCCATTAGCAGGAAATTAAATCGGAGACAGCAGATCAGCCGGATAGAGCCGCACACCTCAAAACAGACATTATTATAGATTTTCTCTTTTTTGTTACTGATAAGTATCCACGTTTATTTTATGGTACCCTCTGATTGGTGGAATCTGGTGGTAAAGGGGGGGGGGGGTCTGGTCCCTGAGGCAGGGAGTTGCTGCTCTTACCCGGTGACTTGCCCGTAACATCCACCACCCTGACACCTGCGCTCATCTTCAGCAGCGTCTCCAGGAGCTGGTCAGTCTTGCGGTAGAGGGCGCTAGAGTGCCCCGCCGGCTGAGATCCGACGGGGGCGGGCAGCTTGGGCACGTGCAGAGGGGGCAGGGAGGCCAGCTGGCTGCTCATCTTCTCAGCCTGGGGAGTTTCAAAAGCCTTGTTGATCCATATTCTGTAGCTTCAACACGCATATTGAATCACTGAAGCCCCCAGTGACAGAAAATGGAATTACACCATTTCTTCTATCCGAAGCCCACCTTCTCTCACCGGCTACTCCCTCCCCCCCACACGCTCAATTTAAACTCCCACCACACACCTTGGAGTGAGACTGAGCAAGGATATGCGGTGTAATTTCAACACGCATTCACAGCCCCCCAAAAAAAAACAACCTTGAAATGGAGGGTGACCCTAAAAAATCATGAGACGCTGTCACTACTGATAAGTGTGTGTTCATCTGCTCTAGAAAAAGGTAAAAGCAAACAAAAATAAACCAGAGTGCCCCCTAGGAGACGGAGGCAAATGGCTTAACATACTTTTAGACACCACAGAAGTCAGCCAGACCTGTAGGGGGAGCTAGTACCAAAATTCCTCACAGGTCTGGACAAATAGCTTCCCCCGGTAAAGAGCACTGAAATGGCTGGATGTGAGAGACTAGCCTATAAGCTAATGAAACACCGTGACCGGGGTTGGACAGCAGATTGAGTCGGGCCGGGTCAGGTAAGCGCTGCTGTAATCTGATTGGCATCCTGGTGACTGCGCAGTGGGAGAGGCGGAGCTTGCCGGAGGTCTCCCATCAGTCAGCTGGGAGTAATTACTCAGCTAATAGATAAGTGACAGATGCAGAGCATAGGTCAGGGACCGTGACCAAACTAAAGGCCTGGGAGGAAATGACAGGGACCCCCACCCCTCACTCCTCTGGCCAGATAAATGACCTCCAGCTGGCTCCAGCTAAGCCTGGCCCGACACACTCCCAAGCCCCGCTCATTTTTCCTGAGCCGTGTAAACATCTGCTCGGCCCAGCAGCCGGGTCCAGAGGAGCTGCCGTGTATGACAGCACTGGGGGATTCAGTGGAGGCCAGCCATCCTGTCTCTACATCTCACCAATGGGGAAGGGGGGGGGGGGTGCGACTGAGTGGCGTTTGAACAGCCCGGCGTAAAACTACCTCCGTGAGAAGAGGATAATCAGCAGTGAGAGCGCGTCTCCAGCACAGTGCAGCCAAACTGCAATCAGTGCCATCAACCCATCTGCTTCATAACAATGGGAGAACCGCTTTACACTGTACTTCACTGTATAAACCTTCTGTTTGTCACTGTAAGCTGTTTACACAGGGATTTCTAAACTGAGGGGCATGGATATCTGCTCCTGGGAGTTTTACTTAGACAAAAATGTTCAGAGGGCAGCAGGAAACATGATTGGTTCGGATTGTAGAGGAGGCGGGTCCAAGCAACTAGAGGAGGTGGGACCAAGACATCTGATTGGTTCTCTAGTATATTTATTAATTATTGTTTTGTACATCTAACTTGCCATACTCTCTGTAAAGTCTTCGAGGTTTTGCTGTATGCTTGCATGAACTTTGAAATGCCGGAAAATTTGGACTTGACTTCTCAATATACTTTTTGTTCCTGAAGTGCATCCTGGTCTCGAGAGAGGATCGTGATTGCCACCCCCACTGAAGCACACTGATGTTCGCTGTGTTTTCTGTGACAGGGAGCCTCTCACCTTCAGACGGTTATTCTCGTTCTTCAGGTGCTTGATGCTCAGCCTCTGGGCTGCGATCTGCTGCATGAGCAGCGGTGAATCCACCACCTGGAGCTGTCCTGAGCCTCCGGACAGGCTGGGGGCCGTGCTGCCTGTTTGGGGAGAACAAGCACAGTTGCTGAGGAGGGGCAGTCATGGCAAGCCGAGCCCAGAGAACAGGCTTGCTGAGGAGGGGCAGTCATGGCAAGCCGAGCCCAGAGCACAGTTGTGCTGAGGAGGGGCAGTCATGGCAAGCCGAGCCCAGAGCACAGTTGTGCTGAGGAGGGGCAGTCATGGCAAGCCGAGCCCAGAGCACAGGCTTGCTGAGGAGGGGCAGTCATGGCAATGGTGATTAAACAGCACCCTCCTCGCAAGACGACTGAACAATAAGTACAACTTAAAGCACTTACACCCCCTGGTCAGAAATTGGAGCACAGGGAGCTGGAGCCCCCCGTCATACGGCATTTACAGACATCAGAAACGGCAGAATGTGTGCATTTCTGGAGTGAAGTGACCTCAGGGTCGATCGATGGGCACAAACACCATTCTGAATGTTCCAGAATTACCAATATCTAGGAGGCTGATTTCCTGGCATTGGATCGGAGAGCCAATAGCCGTGGTTTCCCCCGATCGTCTGCCCCTGATCCCAGAATTCCCGTTTTGAAGGATCTTAGCTGCACATCAAACCCACCTGGGGGGCAAAGTCAGTTTCCAGGATGCAACAGGAGAGGCACTGCTGCCAGTCGGGGGCCCCTGCGAGACTCACCGACTACCCCGCCCGAGACCATGGAGGCGATGCCAGACGCCGGCGCCCCCCGCAGGCCCTCGATGGTCGCGCGGGATTGGTTGCTGATCCGCTGCTTCAGCTCGGCCTTCTCCGCTTCCAGCTGGTCGATGTCAGCCTGTAGGGCGTCCATGGTCTCCTCAAACTCCCTGCGGGACGGAGCAAGGGGAAGCGGGTATGAAGAGGGAACATGGGGGAACATATAATCTCCAACCAGTAACCACCGTGGGGAGGGGGGGTGCTCTGTGAGACAGAGACCAAGCTCAGACACCCATACCACACGGATCACCCCCGCCCCCGTCACACACCAAAGCCCCGCGTGACAGTGACCGCGTCGACCCCGAGCCCCATGCTCTGACACTCCTGCCAGCTTACTTCTCTTTCTTCTTGAGCACAGACTGGGCCTCCTCCAGCTTGGTCTGGATCTTCTCCACACGTTCATCCGCATCTTTGGATGAGCTGTCCAGCTTCTTCTCCAGCAGGCTGAGACGCACGCTGGCCTCGCTGAGCTCCTCACCCTGGCAGGACACACACACACACACACACACACACACACACACACACACACACACACACACACACACACACTTAACAGTTAACAGCTGCGGTGTAATTACTAATGCATGAGCAACGATGCCTGACCTATTTAATAACAATCGGATTACAAAAGGCATGATACCAACTTCCCCACCTACACACAGGCTGCTGCTAACATCATGCAATGAGCAGGCAGCTCCCTGGTCGCCACGCCTCCGTACCTTGATCTTCAGGGACCTCTTGAGCTCCTTGATGACCATCTCCCGGTCCTCCAGCTTGACGCCCAGGCCCTCCGTGTCAGCCATCTCGGCCCGCAGAGCCGCAGCCCGCAGCTCCACTGGGGGGGCGCTCTGAGACGCGGAGACCGGGTTCAGACACCCAAACCGCGGGCATCGCCACCCTCCCCCCCCCCACCCACCTGCACGCTCGCTTCAAATGTCAGGAGAAGTGGAAATAAAGCTCTTAATCCATCCTCAAGCTCTACAGAGCAAGAGAGAATCTAGGATATTTAATAGCAGGGGCCATAATTCATACAGAAGGGCCAACCTTATTAGCCAATGGTATGATTAGAATCTGTGAGTGACAGGAGAGGAGGCACTCAGAGCCAATCAGCATTCATGGCCACGCCCCTGCTACAGACAGTAGCCAATGAATGGGCTCCTTCTCAGACCTCAGACTACACCACAGCGGAAATGGGCCTCCTCACCTTCTTCTGTGGCTTGGGTGCGTCGTACTCGCCTTCCTGCATGCCGGTGGCCATCTTGTTCATGGTGGCCACGATGACGGCACAGGACTGCCGCAGGCACTCTTGGGACTTGGTGGCCTGAGTGTCATACACCTGACGGGGGGGGGGGGGGTATAGAATGCCAAGGCTTAACAAAAATCCACGTCTGCGAAACGCCAGCCAATGCCAGCGCTCTGCTCGACATCGAAATACGAAGCTTATGAGGTCAGGGATCGCGTGTCCTCCATCACCAGCGCCTGGAATACTAAACAGCAGGCTGAATAGGGAAGAAGGGCTTCTCATCTCATTGACATGCTCGAGAGGCAGGGACGGCTCCACCTGGGACGCGGGGTTTATGCAGACCCACGCCGGTTTTTCCACTTAAGAAAAAAACACACGTTCCTGAGCCACCTGGCAACATCGACGCCACGTTTCTGCGGGGATACGGTCATCACGACCACGTCAGGATGCCTCTGCCGTATATAGCAAACGTCAGTCTGATGCGGAATGTCTCGACAGGCAGACGGCTCGGGGTTAAAGGTCATGCACCTGCTCCACTGCGCTGAAGGTGGCGTCCTCCAGCCTGGGGCCCGGCACCCCCTCCTGGTCGCCCAGGGCGGAGGTGAGCATCTGGGCCCCCGCCGCTGCCGCCTCCTGCAGGACGGCCACCACCTGGGTCAGGTGTTTCCGGCACACTGTCAGCGAGTCGGACACCTGCAGAAGCACCAGAGATCTGATTGGTCAAACCCTCCCGGGACACAGCCCCGCCCCCGACAGTTCGGGGAACTCCGAACAGAGCCTGCCCCGCGGCGAGACTGACGTCTGGAACAGCCCCAGAGGCGGGAGGACAAATTACCAGCCATTAACAAAACGTTTCATGGCTGCATTTACACACGTCCATTTTCTCAGAAGGTCAAGAGGTCCCCAAGGAACACACACTCCTTCCCCATCCTCTTCCCGTGACCACGCCGGCCTGCCTTCCTGCCCGGACCCGCTGACATTTCACGATCGCGCCCCCGTCCCCCTGGCCAAGAGGCAGTCACCCTGGGCCCCCCCCCACACTGATCACACATCCAGCAGGCCCCACTTAACATTTCTACACATAATGGGGGCACCTGAACTGCACGAAGACCCCAGGGCAGGCGGGGGCACAGCCGGATGGAATAAGCTGGGAAAATCACAACAGCCACAGGGAAAAATGTGGCTTGCTGGATAAAAATGAAATATTGCATTTATCAATAAACACACGCCAGGGACTGCAGATAAGCAGCTGGAAGATGGACGGAATACACACACCCATAGTATGCATCCATTATTATACAGACACATGAAATACACACACCCACACATTATACTCTGTATGTGTGCTGTATATATGAGGAGCGTCACTGAAGTTTCACGAAAAGGGGGGGTACATGGGGTGTCTGACCCATGGGGGTGTGTGTATGTATGCACACATATACATTTATATACATATTATATACACACAAAAGATGGTGCCCGTCAAGGTGTGGGATATATTAGATGTTCAGCTAACACTTGGTACTTATTCAGCCGATGTTGAGCGTGGCGGAAATGAGCAGGAGGGTAAAGGTCTGAGTGACTGTGACCTGGCCGGATCATTATGGCCGGAGCAGTGGGTGAGAGCATCTCTGAAAGGACAAGGCTGAACTCGCGGCCAGTCGGGGTGAGACCTACGGAGACGGGTCTGAGGAGGCGACAGCCGTGAACCACCGATAGAGGTGTTTGGCGGCCGAGAGTCATCGATGCGGGATGCGAACCAAGCTGCGTGTACATTTGGGTCTTTTAATCAGGTCCAGAGACTAGTCCAGACCAAGATTTTGTTCCGACCAACCAGTTGAGCATAAAGAGTCACAGTCGCAGAGTAACTCAACTGCTTGATCGAAACAAAATCTTGGTCTGGACTTTTATTCTCTGGACCTGACTTTCCCACTTGATGAACTGATGAAGAGGACAGATTGAGAGCAGCATACACATGCGGCACCCCGCCCGGGACGCCCGCGGAGAGACGGTCGCGGCGCACCTGCACGCCGAAGGCCACGGCCGCCGGGATGCCCGGCACGTCCGCGTTGGGCATCCTGCGCCGGATCTTCTTGCAGAACTGCCGCGTGTCTCCGCAGGACGTCTCCAGGTCCTTCAGCAGGATGGCGAGGCTGCTGGATTCCTGGCCAGGCTGCAGGTACGCCCTCAGGCGACCCACCTCCACCGCCAGGCAGTCCAGGGCACTCTGGGTAAACTGGACCGGCGCCATAAACGGAGGAATCGGTCACCGTGAGTGCAGGTACAGAGGGACCGGGTGCCGAGTCACGTCATGCAAAAAGATTGTGGGCAGTCGCTTGAGTCACATGACACCATTTTAATGACATCGCAG
>JAODJW010000015.1:830457-846308 GCA_026777045.1 Hyperopisus bebe | reverse complement strand
GCCACGCCTCTGTTTAAACGTGCCTAATTAAGTGACGTAATTCATAGGGCAGCCAAGGGGACAGGCAGGTCTTCAGCTGATTAACAGAGGCCTTGGGAGCTTTGCTGGGACCAGGCATGGTGCAAGGATCCCTCGCAAGTCACACGCTGAACTGCAGCCCTCCGGCCCAATCACAGGACGTTCTGAGGCTGGGAGCAGCTTCAGCAGCCAATGGCTGCAATCCAGCTGGAATTTCGCCGCTCTACCGTAGTGGGCAGCGTTGAATAATTGAACAACATGGGATTTTAACAATAATCGCTAATAAAGATTGTCGAGATTAAGTGATTAGCGGGTTTTTGCTAGTCACTAATTCTTGTGAAACTGCCATCGCAATCAGGTCTTTGTTTCAGTGTTGTCAGTGCAGGACAATTAGCTATTACACTGCACACGTCTCGGGAAGTAAATTACGTCGCAGCCTAACATCAAAAGGCAAGTGACAGGTGACCCTCCAAAAAAAGCACGATTCCATTTACAGCAGCAGGGCTGGGATGTGGACCATCTGGGGTCCCCTGAAGACTGGGTTAAGAAATACTGATTTACAGCATCTAAAAATCAGCTGCCTGAGAAGTTCTATCATACACTAATGTAGAGAATCCTATATTGTATCCACATTAAAGCTATAACCTATGACTCAGAACCAACATGCTCAGTACCGTTATAGTGCCAGAACAATCTAGGCCATCCAAGAATAGCTCGAGTCATTTTTCTTCCCTAAACTGGCATAAGAGACATTACAGCCATCGTCTTCCTGTGTGATGGACGTGTAGGTAGTAAGCTGTGGTGCATGATGGGTAGGAGGTGGTGATCGGGGGGAGGGAGGACACCGACAGAGCAGAACGCCGTGCTCAGCACCGGGGTGGGGATGAGGGTGATGGGCGGGGAGAGGAAGCAGCTCTGGGAAAAGCTCCGATGGCGAGGATCTGCTTGTATACCTGTTCAGTCAGTGGCCGTCACGCTGGAAGGCGATTTTCCGGGGTACTCACCAGCTTAGTCTGCTTTGGTGTCTCCAGGCTCTCTGAAAAGGAGATGAGAAACTGTTAAGGCTTACAGCATGGTTATTAAGCAGCCCTGGCTTGATCACAGCCGGTAAACAAAAGAACGGTCAACTAGGACACGTAGGCCGGAACATGGGCCCACACCGACTGTGAGCGCCATATGCAGTCTGGCGTTGCCGAGGGGGACGGACGCCTGTGGCCCGATGTGCGGTTTCGGGGTCATCCGCATTTTGCCGTCACCGCGAGGGACCCCTGCATATTAGAGCTACTATGAACTCCTATTGGATTTCAGGGCCAAGATGTTCAGAGACGAAACCATAAGTACTAAAGAAAAAAGACCGTGGGGGGTTTTATTGAAAAGAATCCTTTCATGGGCATGAAAGACTTTCATTCACTGTATCACAGCAAAAGAACAGAAGCTTTTGTTAAATCAGCAAAAAAACTGGCCTCAAAAACAACGGAAAATAGCCCAGCACATCACATCAGGTGATATGCCAAGCATAGAGAGGCAAAGAAAAAAAAAGATAAAAATGACGTTTTATGGACATGGGCATTGGAATTCCAATGCTGACTGTTAGAATCAAAGACAACATTGTTCTGTAAATCTGAACCTTGAAATCTGTAAGATTTCACCAGTTAAAAACAGATGAGTCGGACATTGTGTGGAAGGACATTAAGTGACACATAACTAAATAATTTCCACTCCTTCCACCGGGGGGCAACATCTACACGATTTTGTTGTCATCCCTGGTATTCAATACCTTCCACATCCTCAAACTTCAAATCCTAAGAATCGAACTACGCGAACCAATCCGGTCAGTTAGTTTAAGGTTTTAATCACCTTTGCCGACTTTCTCCATCTCTATTTTGGTCTGATTGTGAATTAAAAGTAATTTGCAAAGATGAATAATTTTCGTGTGAATTTAACCCCTGCCGCTTGTATTCTAACGTCATTTGGTGCTTTACTGTCCAGGTTTCGCAGCAACAACATTTAAATTTGAATCCCTCTTTTTAATAATTAAAAAAAAAAGATAAAATCTGTGATAAAATCATATGCGATTGCTTCAGTGGTTTACTGTATCACGGGGGGGCTAAGTTTCGGAAGAATTTACATTTTTATGTGCACCCAATTAGGCTTACAGAGGATGCCCAGCGGGCCATTAAATCTCTCCGGCAAAGGCGCGCCCGAGGACATTAAAAGAGCTGAAAAATACAGAGCGGCCTGCCAGAACAGGGTGGGTATTCAAAGGATAATTACCTCTACGGACAGGAGGACTATTTCCGCCTTTTAAATCTCTGCTGGCTGGACAGAGCAATGCCAGCTGAAAGCCAGCCACCTTGTTTTTGAGGGTATAAATCGCCGACCCAAAGCAACGAGACTCAATTCGGCGTCAACAAAAACGGAAAGGAAACGTCTGGTGTGTCTGTTGTACTCCAGGCAGAACGACGGGGCAGACAGACAAGGTACGACAATAACAGCAGCGGTTTTTGAACTAAATAAAGCATATATATTATATAAATCAAGGTCTGGCGCAGTACAGGGTGCCGCGGCAGCACGGCATACTGGGTAATGAGAAGGGCAGAGCTGCTGGCGTCCCTGCAAACTTACCTCCCCTGGGTGTCCCGGCGGTGACCGGGTCGGAGGGCTCAGCAGGGGTGGCGTCTGAGCTGTCCTCAACAAGCTGGAGCTAATCGATAAAACCAAAGGGAAAAGAAAAATATTATTTCCTTACACTGACAGCTAAATGTAAAGACCAAATATGACAATTGGAATATCAATTCAGCTGATACTTTCAGTGTCAGCCTTTGAAAGAGGACTTTTATTATGAAATGGAAAATAGATAAATCTGAAACAGAATACATCTTTTGCATGCATTTCAATAGATTTAAAACAAGTCTGCCGTTGTGAATAAGCAGCTTAACATGTGGTTGCCCTGAATGCTGCTGTAGACAACATACCGCATAGGCTGGTTTCTAAGCAAATTTGAAGTCTTAATTATGTTAGTCTCAAGCTGCTAATTAAACTAAATTCCCAATTCAAATTGCATTAAACTGAAAGCAATAGCCCAGAACTCTTCAATGCATCTTAATAAGGAATTTTATTAAAAATAAATTAAAGGATAGGTTAATCTACATTAACCCTTCTGTCTTTCAAACACTCTTCCTGGTTATAGTTGTGGGGGGGGGGGGGGGACCTAGGGCTAAGCCCAGACAGCACATAGCACAAGGAGTATAATCTAAACAAGTTGAAGTGGAATTCATGCAGTTCTGATAGTTTAAAAAAAAAAAAAAAAAAGCCTAATAAAAGTGAACGAATTACATGCATAATTACTCGTAACGGTTTTACAACCCTTCAGCCATAACAGATAGTCCTTGTCAAGCAAATTAGATTTAACTGCACAAAAAGAAATGACAGTAAGTGTACAATGTATGGTTTAACTCAATTTAAAATTATCTGATTCATTCACTTGGCCGGTCAATCGATGAGGAGCTCAGACGACAGTGGAACATCGACCAATTTAAAGAAAAAGAAGCAACAGCTAACATTAGCTACGCAGCGGTCATGTCGGCTGGAGATGCACCTACAAGCTGCCCTACAAGCTACACTGAGCTACGCAGGAGAACAAGCCTCTGGCTCAGAAGGTCTACAGGGATTTTCAGCAGCTCCTATCAAGGACACGACTAAAGAGCAAACTTCCAAAGTTTACTCTGCCCAGTTCTTGTTCTTTTGACAGGTGACCACCAATTACTGTGGACTTTTCTGCACAATTTTGGCAATTAAACAAAGTTCTTCATTGTATTATATGAGGACTGAGTCAGCGTCAGTTCCCAATACTGCGACAGATGAGGAAACCTGACTTTAGGTCATCGGCAGTCTCATCTCAAAAACAACAACAAAAAAAACTTTACTCGATTACACTCTCTAGTGTTAAAAAAAACTCCTTATAACCGCACATGCTTCTTTCAGAGCCGAACTGAATCAGATGCTGCTAACTGAGCCAGGAGTGCGGAGCAAACGCTTTGCATGATGCTGCGGCCAGCAGGGATAGGGGAGGCGTCGTCGGGGATGCCGGCAGTACCTGCGACTGGCGCACGAAGATACCGCGGTTCTCATCGCAGGTGAAGTAGCGCTTGCCCTGCACTGTGCCATCGTTCTTGCCCTTGGGCTCGTCCAGGATGACGCCCACCCACTTGCCGGTGGCGAAGAGTGTGGCGCCCACGTAGGCCACAGTGCCGCGGTGGCCCTTGCCGATCACCTCCACCACGGAGCCCACCTTGACGGGCTTGCCCCCGCCGCCGTCCGCGCTCATCTTGCTCAGGGGGCTGCTTGTCGGCTTTGAGAGAGGGGGGAGGTGCCTGGTTAATACCTACCAAGGGCCGCACACCCACACAGCACACTGAGAACGGCTGCCCACCTTCAGCTCAGGTGTTAGGGAGTCATTTCCGAGAAGAGTGTCATCACCCAGGAAGGGATGAGAATGCGTCACTCACTCTTATGCTTTTACATGATTTATAAAACCCATTTACATAAGAACTTTAAAAACACATTTAAATGTAAATACTTTACATATCTACTGTTAACTTTTTGTAATCTTTACTTTTTATGTACTTTATCCCACAAATGTGAAAATTCGCATATAATACCTAGGTCCATCATTAGAAATGCAAAATTACTGGCACTGAAGATTCCATAGTCACAATCACATCTAATACCTGAGCGAGGCTGGTTACCGAGACAGAGATCGTGATGTACCCAAGGTTTTTTTTTTTTTAAACCAAAAATTACTTTTAATATTAAAGATATAGTATACTCTAAAAAAACAGAGTATGCATTTAACATCATATTCATATATGACTTCATATGATCCAAATCATTTTCAGTGTTGTTTATATACTTCTGGATTATGCAGCCTCCAAAAACATTCTCATTTATTTGTTCACAGCCAACTTGCGGACAACCAAAACTACAGATATCAAATTCACAAATCTGAAGGGATGACTGTATATATGTCTAGGACTGATACTGTTAACATTATTTTGGTAACACTTTACTTAAAGCTGTCATTTATACTGCATTATAGATACCTTCATAATGCATTATAATGGTTGGTATAAAAATTAATAAAGCATTACAGCATATAAGGCATTATAGCGCTACTCAAAATACTTCATAAGCTCCAATGAAGCTCTCATCTATAATGCACTATAAATATCTTCATACTGCATTATAATGGTCAGTATATGCATAAGGGATGCTTTGTACTGCATTATGAAGGTGTCTATAGTGCATTATAAATGAAAGATTCATAGAGCATTCATAATGCATAATAAACATGGCTATAATGTCCGATGCCTTCTTATAAATATTTATAGCCATGTTTATAATGCTTCATGAATGTATTCACGGATTTTTAAAGACATGGAATTCCCTGAAAGTGCTACCATTATTTTTATTCTGTTACCCTTCTACCTTGTTTATTGCACAGTGTGGAGTCGCAGAAATTTCATTTCACTGCTGGTGCACCAGCACATTCATGCATGTGACAAATAAAAACCTTCAATCATGAAAAAGTCATTTTATGGGGACAGAAAGCATAACCTAAGCAGCATAATTCCCTGCAGAATAATAGCTGGCGATGTCATTTAATACTCCAAAAGCTAAGTTCCTAATCCCCCATGCTGTGACACAAACTGCTAACAGCGGCAAGCATTTGACGTAAAGGGTCATTCACTCGGCCGATATTTGGAACGCGGAGGCGAAAACGGCTCTAGATCTGGAACAATGCAGACTGCAGAGCCACTGTATGAGGCCCAGAAACTTCAAGAAGGATTGTATGGCCTCCAGGGACAGCTCGCAGCTTGGGTTCGGCTGAGAAAGGCCACGTGACGGGACTCACAATGAAAGGCTTGTCACGCCCCTCGCTGGGACAGACACCGGACACCGTGGGCACCTCCACTGTTGATATCTCAGCTTGGAAACACTGGACTGAAACCAGGGATTACTGAGAAGACATTTCTGCAACTGGACTTTCAGAGGCACAATCCTTCCTTCCACAAATCTAAACCAATGCTCTGGCAACCAAACAGATGGCTTACAGAAGTATTTAAGCTGGGTTTCTGAAGCACACAAAGAAATGAAGCACGAGAAACACACAACCTGCTATGGGTGGCATATAAACAGGAAAATCACTTCTGTTCCTGACCTGCAAAAAATGCTTTAACACAGAAAGAACAGAGCAGAAGGCACAGCTAAGGAACTGCAACACCCAGGCTGGAATGACTGTCAGCTACGGTAAAGAAACACAAACGCCTAGCAAGATCAGGCATTTAAACAACTGACAAACCAACATTCTGAGGTTTAGTATCGGCTTTAGTTCCAAGGGACTGACCATTCCTCCCAAAGTAATTTAGGTTCAGTATCTGGAAAAAGGCTAGATCACTGAGCCCACTCCTAGGATTAAAGCCAGGACCTTCAAATTGTGAGCTACTACACTCCATGATACTCGATCAATTTTAGACCAGTGGCGGCTAAACATGTTTAAGTACACCACATAATTATAAACCTGCAGGTAATTAGACAATTAAAATACAACGCTGATTATCTACGGTGTCAGTGAACTATGAACTGTAACCAAAACAGCCAGCATCACCGTTTACTCTGACCAGTTCCTTCCTCAGCAGTTCAGTTTGTTCTGAGACTGACCCAAGAGTCAACTCCACTTTAAAGTCATCAGGGTACTTACCCTGGGGGTGTATGAATTTCTCCTGGATGTGGACATGGTGCCCCTGCTTATAATTGTCTGTCCACACACAATAATTGCCTTCCTCTGATTCAACAACCTTTAATATGGGGGGGGTGATGCATGTGACCAGAAGGGGGTGTGAGATCAGCAGGGAGGGGGGCAGTCTAAGATGTGTGCGCCAATCCCAGTCACGTGACCAGCATCGACACTAATGAGTTGGCTGTGTAACTTAAGAGTAGAGAAGTCCTACTACCCTACCAGATCAGAACCAAGACTGATGAGAACTCTGAAGACTCCATTCCTCACTTTCACACTGACGACGTATCCCCTGGCCGTACGGTTTAGTTACTGTTTTTTTACTGGAAGTTTCCGCTGACTGGTGGCCCATGGAAATGCCAGGATTGTTTCCCCGGATACTGACTGCCAACAAGAAGCCTGAAAGTAGCAGGGTGTCTGTCTGGGGTTTATCCCCCCCTGACAAGGCGGGGAGGCAGGACTAACAGTGAGCATGTGGGTCTATCCGTGAACAAACAGCTTGTAGACTGTGCAAAAAGAAGCCGTTTCAGATGTCCAAGTTTAACTAAGGTGCCACCATTTAGCCTGACAATTCACTCTCTCACAGAGGAACAAAAATGTCACAAACATAAGGGAAGCTGGCTTTTCGGAGGACCTACTGAATGTTGGAATAATTACGTGCTTTAAGGAGTGTTTTTAAGGTGGAAAAAAAGTCTCCACCAGGTACACAATAGAGGCTGTAATCTAGACGTTTCTTAAGAAAGCGTCTATTCATATATCCGGACACCAGTCAAACAGACCGGGGCGTTAAGTCACTGGACGCCATAACGCCTAAACGGCTGTAATTAAAAGCTTAGGTCACCCCACGGCTGCTATGATCACGGGTTAGTCAGTGGACATTCAGCCTTATGTGATGTATATGAAAGGGAAATGGTTTAACTTAAACAGCCTGTTTTAGCGGCTGCTGAGTCACCATCAGCCGGGGGGATCGCCCCTGCCCTGGCCGGGGTAAAGTCACCCTGATGGCTTATATATAGAAATAACCTTACTTTGTTTGCCTGACAGTTGTTTATAGCTAGTTATATGCGAGCTGTCCTGATAACGTGTAGCACAACCAGCCGAGTACAACAAGCCATTTTCTTCCTCAAAGTGACCAGCGGTCTCTTGTCCTCTTTAATCGCTGTAATTCAGGCGAACGGCTATAAATATAATGTGTGGCGGTCACAATGGGACATGCCCGGTCTCCCCAACGCAGGCCTCCGCGACAACACAGCCCAGCCGCTTCCCCGCCGACCGAGGCGTCCGCCTTTCCTGTGTCAGGTTTTATACGTTTAACTTCTACTAGACGCGGCAGACAGTCACATTCACTTCATGCATATTTGGGAGGGGGAAGAATGGGATGAGGGGTTTTCTGCTTACCAAACACAGAAAGACTCAACTTCCAGTTCGTTTGCCTTGGCAGTTTGAAGCCGGACTTCAGGCAGTCACGTGGACTTTCTATTTCCGGCTAAATATTTCAAAATAAAAGTGTGTCTCTCCTGCGCCTGTCTTTTGCTCCTTTTATAAAATTCGCTATACCTTTCATAAGGATACACAGTGCCAAAGGAGTTATTTATCTCTGAAGAGGACGTGCATCGTCAGACTTTGTAATATGATTTGCTTACAATATTACCTAGCCTCAATTATACTCAACATTTTAAGATAAAAGATTTATAATGAGTTTTAAATAAACATCTAGGAGTTCTAAACTTTACACGTAAGCCTATGTGTATAATAATAATAAAAATAATTTCTTGAGAAACTAGAAACGAGTCAGGTTGAACTCCAGTGATTACTCTTCGATGGATCAAGTGCTTATTAAAATCGATGGATCAATTGCTCCCTCCAGTGGATATTTGTGAGAAGTGCAATCACAGATAATGACATCGATCGAGTTCTTGAACGGAGCAAAAAAAAAAAACCTTCAGTAGCTACACAACATCTTATTAAAACACTGTTATTCTGGTGACGAGTCAAACACTTAGATGGTGGATCTACAGCGCTCACAGAAAGTCTTGGGACGCTTGCCTTATTCTGCAAAAATGTTGTAAAAACACAACAAATTTAAAATAAAATAAAAATGCACATTTATTGGTTTCATAAAATTCCTTTGACGAGCAACGTTTAACATATCTACTGCACAGACATTCTCTTAAGTGTCAGAATTTTTTTGACTGGCATTCAGTTCTGTTCTTGGCATTTTGCAATTGTAGTCACTGGCTCCCAAAGGGCCACTAAACACAAATCTTTGGTGTTTTATGTCATTGCAAAGGTGTTACTAATAAAAAAAAAACACTCAGTGAGGCTGCATGTCAATGAACTCTTTAGCTGAGAATTGCTCTATAATATGGCTTTTTATTTACTACTAGAATGTTTTACTTAAAAACTGTCTTTTATGTTTTTTGTAAACAAATGATTTTTGTTATAAAACCAATAAATCTGCAATATTTTTACTTGGTTAAGTAAATGCCGCAAGACTTTCTGTGAGCGCCGTATTTTCTGTAATTAATAAATAAATAAATAACATAAATATTTTGGACCACAATGTTTCTCAGCTGGAAGGCAATGTGTTCAAAGTGATCTTCATCTTTATCTTTGATAGCCACTTAGCCAGCAGAGGTTCACGGTGAGCCTGACCCCAGTCAGGAAGAATGGGGCACAAGTCAGGGGACACCAGTGGATAGATGGAAGGCCAGTTTAGAGACACTAGTTTGTCTAACTGGATCGTGGGAGGAAACGTCCATCAAAAGGCAGCTCAAACAGAATCAGAGCCAGATCTGAATTTACAATTTGAGATGCACTCATGACGCATCCATGGCATTTTACTGCTGGGATGAGGCCTCTGGTTCCGTTCAAGGTTGCATGTGTCAATTCCTCTGGAACATGGCAAATTCCTGACATTCCTCGATGACCTGCTACTCTGCTGCCTGAGGTGTTTACTTTGGCCACCACACCTCTGTTGATAACCCTGGACCCATCGCCGATACTCCTTTGGGCTAGTTCCGAATTATGCTGACAATATGCAAAGTTTTATATTGCAAAATCCGAGTGACTTTTAACATGAAATTATAAAACCCCAAAAAATTATTTTACTGATATTAAAATTTAAGGATATTCCTAGAAAGATCTATACTATGTATTGAACAGTGAATGAAAGTCACTTCTGAATTTAACAATTATTAGTCCGTCACTCTATTAATTTTTATTTATTTATTTTTTTACTATAATATCATGGGTAATTCGGTCTATTCCCAATTACCTTCTTACTACTTGAGTAACAATGTTAAAAAAGTCAATAAGCAAAATAAGCTTAACAGACTCAGCGACCTCATACTGGATAAGCAGTTGGAAAATGCAAGCCAAATATCAGCCGTATGAACCTTCGCATCTCAGTTGTTGATGGAACACATGCACTGTGCATTAAATGTGGTTTGAAAAGCACCCAGCCTTAACAGCTTACCCCTCAGAAGACCACTGTACAACTTACAATGAAATATATTCAAACGATCGCAATGAGATCAATTTCACAATGTTCTCTTCAAAATCTGTCACTGTTACCAATGTTTACCAGGCATTTCACTAAACAACAGTGTTTGGTGTGAGAGTGGAATAGGTTGGGAAATCAACCTTCAGCAGCAGCAAATCTTCTTTTTCCTTCGACTTCATCCAGAAGTTCGTATCTGTACTCTATAAGAGTGAAGTTCAAGAGTCTGGCCACAGTCTCTGGAATGATGACCTCGCCGATTCTGCTGTAGCCCAAACTCTCGTACAAACTCTGGGCCTCCTTCTGGACCACCGAGGTGTAGAGGAGGACGGTCCGGTAGCCCTTCTGGCGGGCAAAATCGGCCACGGTGCGGCAGAGGGCCTTGGCGATGCCCAGACCACGGTGGCTCCTCCGCACGGCCATGCGCTTCAGTTCCAGGCAACCCGCCTGGTTCCTGGCGGGCAGACAGGCCACCGTGCCCACCACGCGGCCTTCACTCTCCGCCACCCAGAAGCAGCAGGCCTCACGCTCCATGTAGGCCTCCTGGACGTGGCCGAGGTCCTTCTTCAGGCAGACCTCGATGTAGCGGCTGAAGATATAACCCGCCAGCCATCGACCCCCGGCCAGAAGCAGCGCCAGAGCCAGAGCGGGCAGGACCGGAGACCTAGAAGCCGCCAACAGGGCACAGACGACACCGGCGAGGAGCACCTGGGCCAGGGGCTGTCTGAGCATGTGCAGGAAGCCGGACGGGACGTGCTCGCTCATGCTTGCAGTGAAGACCTCCTTCACCGCCTCCTCATCCCCGGCCCTGTACCTGCGCACCTGAAAACCCACCATGCTGGCCCCGCCCCCTGGAAAGGTCACCCAACTGCAGCACTCACAGCATAAAAAAATACACGTTCCTATATCAATATCATGGGTGTCTTCAGCAAAACTAGAACGAAGTTATGGAAAGAAGTATTAAACTAAAAACAAAATGGGCATACTAGTTATAAACTTTAAACAAATTCAATGATTCACCGCACCACCCCCAAGGATATTAATTTAACTGCATTTTATAACCAAAATTCTATACACCGTTTATGCTGACTACAGCGAAATCCAGTCCCTTCCTCACACAGGTATAAATCAGAGTCTCTTAAAACTCCGTGTAGCCGCTGATGAGAGCTTGCCCGCCGCCCTGGCATCTCTGGCCAGAAGGACGGGCACAGGGGAGTCCGTATGGAGTAACAGCGACCAGGAGACTGCAACCCTAAAGCACAATGAAGAGGTGTTATTCAGGGGCGTATGTGACAGCACCACTTAAAGGCACAGATCACGTTAATATCGGGTGACCAGATAATCCATGTCAGGGAGGACACTTTGAGCTACTTTACGTTTTACAAACTACTTTAAAACTGAAAGGCTCCTAGACTTAGTGACACATGCATGATTACAGGAGACCAATCAGGACGCAACAAGAACTCAGTGCTAAAGTGAAATACAGGTCTTTTTAATTGAAATGGTAGTTCACCAATCTAAAGTGTCTTCCTTGACATGGATTATCTAGTCACTCTAGATCAGGGGTAGAGAACCTGGTCCACGAAGGGCCGGTGTGGATATGAGATTTTGGAAAGACCTCTCAATAGGCCAATAACAAAGCAGTGGTTCTCAACTCCAGTCCCAGGGGCCAACTGTTATTGGCTGATAGAGAGGTCATCCCAAAAACCCGCACCGGCCCTCCGTGGACCAGGAGCACCACCCCTGCTCTCGATCATGTTAACTAATACAGTATTACGGTGATTGCGATAATATATGGAATATAGCGATCAATATAGCAATCAATTGAGCAATATTAAAATTATTTCATATAGCCTTTTAATATACCCTGGAATTTTTGCAAAAAAGGATTTTGTGCAGTTTTTAGGTAGATGTCTGTCTCACTTACATACTTCATACTTTTATTGATCCCAGTGGGGAAATTCTCTTTACGCCTCCCCCCAACTTGCTCTCTGTAGGTGAGCGCAAGCTGGCCGCAAAGGGCAGCCACCTGTGGGGGCGCCCAGGGAGCTGGGGGTTAAGGGCCGTTCTCAAGGATCCGTAGCCATGGCAAGGCTGAGCTCAAATCTGATCACAGGCATAGAGGCTTAGCCCACTAGGCCACACTTGTATTACCACCTCCATCTAGGCATGTAATTCAATGTGCTATTCACATCAGCATGACGATTTAACACGATTATTAATCATTATAATTAATGTGTGAAGCGTGCAGTTCCAGATACTTAGGTTTTTTAAACGTAACGTACGAATTTATCAGCAGCTTTATGTTAATGAAAGCGAAGTATAATTTATAGAAAGTCATATTAAGTCAATGTCAGTAAACTAAAACACGCATCAAGATCTGGCTAACGGGATCATCAAAAAAAAAAAAACATACGGTGTTTTGCCCTGCGCTATACTGTCCAGGGTATGTACGGTAACTGGTACACAATACAATACGGTAACTGGTTTGCTATAACCGGAAGTCAACATTAACGCGTGATACGGACAGAACCCGCACATAGGCGATTAGCAACGAGCATACAGCTAGAAATGAACAGAAGAAATAACACGATGGAATCATGCTATTGTATCACAACATGGTACCAGTTTACCAGGTAATGGGTGCGTTATTTTTATAGCACGATTTACCTACCAAAACATGCTACCCGTCTTAACATAAGAGACGGCAAACAACTAAGTAGCAGTAACCTGGCTATCATTATATTATTCCCATAACAAATGGCAGAGAACCGAAAAACGGCAATGTAGCTTCGTATAGTTGAATTAACCATAACCATAAACTCGTGCTAGTTCAGGTAGTTCAAGCACAAAGAGGCCTCTGTTAGTAAAAGTATGAACATATCAAAAGACGTTTTTACATTGTTATTCAATGAATAATAATCTGGTTTAGTACAGTGCCGTGGGGAAAAAAAACTGAATTAAACGTAAAGGTTTACGAAAAACGTACCATACGTACTTCAGGGCGAGGTGAAATGAGAGTGCTGCTAGACTCCAAAATCAAGTTGTAGTTGGCATGTGCGCGTGCGCAATACTCCTCTTTGGGATGACATTGAGCATTATGGGGCCATAGGTATGGAGTCATACGGGTGCTATAAAAAAGAGTAAATCTGAAGAAGAATAAGAAACGAAATGCTGTGGAAGCAAGTAAAATAAATAAAAAATAAAATAAATGGTTTACTTTATTGCTTTTTCTGTACTACTCACTTTCCGCCCGGTGTTCTGACGAGTTGAGCTAACTATCGAGGCGTACTATTGAGCCTTTTTGCGCATGTGCAGTTCCACCGTTTGGGGGTTTAGGGTTAGGGTAAGAGTTAGGGTTAGGACTATCGATTAGCACCACGGTAGCCTAACTCGACAAAGTAGCTCAACTCGACAGAACACCGGCCATCATAAGGTCACAACATGTAGCTCTTACGTCATAGTTGCAATTAAGACTTTCATTAATTGGGGCAGCATTCAGGAATTCCAGTTAACTATCGATGCAAGCTAAACATCCTGGTTGAACCTAGAAACACACACATTAAAAAAAAAAATCAAAATATGATGCCCAGAAATGTGTTGTAAGCAAAGCTTTATTTACTATCTTGTATATAAAAGTCTCTTGACTTGCAAGAACCAGTTAATGCCAGCATTCATTTCCATTTGGTGCAGAAAAATACATAGAAATATGAATTGTTGAAACTTTACAACATATATGGCCATATAATTTCATATTCCAACACTTACGAGTTCCAGACTGTAAGACTTTTATCTCTATGCTTCTAAACTGTAATGTCCTGAAGTCCCACTAAAATGACCTGTGAGAGCCACTGAAATGCCACTGAAATGCCACTTCACAGTCTGTTCAAAAAGGAAACATCGAAACAAATCTGCCAAGGTGTATTCCACGTCCAATGACGACTAAAGAGGTATCCGCTTAAAAATGAATTGCATTTTCCTTTAATTTAATCTAAACCAATAAAATTTGGATGATATTTTAAAGCTTTTTCATATATATGGATGGATTCATCTTTCCAATAAAGGGAGTCACCTGTGGCCTATATGCCATCAGTGGGATTTTTTGATGCTCTGATTACTAACTGTTCCTCTCTGAGGAACTGGTTGGAAGAATCTATATCATTTCAAATAATAAAGAAAAGCCTATTTTTCCACACATTCCTTGTCATTTCTGCTGATTCCTCTGGCTTTGATGTTAAAACCCCTCTCATTTGTCCCCAAGTAATAACCTCCATGTATCATTTTCCTATTCCACTTGTCAAATTGTGGGGTTTGGATCTATTTACACGATACTTATACACTCAGTAGTATGCTGGCTGAAAGCCCTTATTTACAGCAATTATGTGTGTCTTCCACCCCCAAAGATGCATTAATCGGCCCTGCGTTGCCTAGCCCTGTGTTCCCGGGCCCTGTGTTCCCGGGCCCTACGCTGGTTAATGGCCTTGGTGCTTGCGCGTAGCTTGCGCAGCCGCAGCTGACGCAGACGCAGCTGCAGGTCCTTGGGGATCTTGCCTCCCCTGGCGAGGATTTCCCGCAGCCTCTGTTTGAGTGTCTTGGTGAGGTGGAAGTCACAGATGGTGGGGTAGTGTTCGTACTCCACGCGGCACAGCCGCGTACTGGAGGAGTATCCCTCGGCGCTCACCGTCACCTCGTACTCACCAGGGTTCAGGAGCCGCCAGTAGTCACCGTCAAAGGCTGCAAGGTGGCATGTTACCGTCACTATTAGACCCACAGCCAGCGTGACACGTCTTGTTCTCAAATAGAGTGATGCATCCAACCTGATCTGATGTGGTGATCAATGTCTTCCACCTTGATAATGGCATCTGCGATGCCCGCCTCTGTGTCCTTATCCCGGATCACTCCCTTGATTCCTCTGTGAACCTGTGGAAAGACCAACACCAAGCCCACAATAAATCAGTACAATCAGACCACTGCTGGTACCATATGTTGAATAATATTTATATTGAAGTATCGACTGCAATTGTATTAAACTTGAGTCAAGTAAATAAATGGAAATGTAACGGCCGTGATTCTGCTCCAGGACTCCCAGTTTTCTCCCACGTAAAAAGCTCAAGATGCCACAATTTCCCTTCAGTTCTGGCCATTTCCACAGCCCTGCCCAGTCCCAGTCTGTTCCCAGTAAATGAGTAGAGCAATTCTGAGTAATCACTCTGACTACAACTGATGGTCTCAGCTAACAGAGCATATGGACGTAATAAAGCACTTCATTCCTCTTCTGTGCAGGACCATTGGTGCAAGATCACTGTCAATCTCTGCAGGAAGTGGCAGGGAGGACCTGGACGGGGTCAGCAGGATTTAACTACTCAGGAGGCTTAAAAGCAGACCTGCTCCATGTAGACCAACAGCGACTCCTTGTTGTTCTCCCATTCAGTGGGCAGTTCACTGGCGTGGGGGAACTTGTCACAGGACAGTTCCACGGTGACTTCAAAGCAGTTGGTATGAAGGTAGCTGAAGTCATTCATGCCTGTGGAAATG
>JAODJW010000015.1:783945-794982 GCA_026777045.1 Hyperopisus bebe | reverse complement strand
GGGTATGCTGGGAGGGGGCTCGGATGGAGGGATTGCAGGGGGATGTGGAGGAACGCAGTGCGGGACTCGGGGCACGGTGGGAGGAGCGGGGGGGGGGCGTCAGGGAGTTTGTGTGAGCTTCTTCACAAAGTCGAATTTCTGTTAGATTGATTAATAAATAATCTATCTATTTATTTATTTATCTATCATGTGGCTTTGGAATTTTTCATGCTCCCCCCACCCCACCCCCAGCGAATAAGTGGAACAAAGTGGAGGGAAAACAAAAGGAGGACTGAGTGTGTCGATGGGGGGAGGCAGCGGAGGCGAGTCTGTCGGTGAGCCTCCTCCTTCTGTCGGGGACGGAGGGGATGGGTCAGAGGCGTGGCAGCTTAGTGGAGAGGATGAGATTGAAGCAGCCAGCAGGGGTCGCCATACGCTCTAACCCCACCCCCCATACCAGAGCACCTGCGCTTTGTGTTCCCACACCCGGCCTTGATGATCCGGCATTATCCGTTGCGAAGTTCCAAAGCTTGCTTCACAATGCCAGAACGGGCCCGGACCTCTCGTATCTAGAGTTTTGAGTTGGATCAGCACCACAAGCAGAACTCCGAGGTCTCCGGAAAATGTCTTCTTTCGACACTGCCCAGCGGCTGGGGTGCTCAGATATAACCTCGCGCCATGACCCCGCTGCATGCGCGGGCCCGCCGATCGCACTCCCCCCACACAGAGCCCCGGCCTGGCATCCCGCCGCCACGGGGGCTCGCTAACCCCGGGTTTCCTGATGCCGCGTTGACAGCTCGCCCCCTCCGTTCGCTTGGCACTGCCTGTGCGACGCCGCCACATCGCCGCTTCCAAAAATGTGCAAAACAGCTCCAGCTGGAAGTCGCTGAGTTCCCCACATGTGGTCGTGTTGGCTCCGAACAGCAGGCCTGAGACGTAGCCCACTTATTCATACCTGACAGGAGGACGGCCAAAAAGAGACCTGCATATTTTAAGCAACGGTCATAGACGTATGAAGGACTTAAACTTCAACATGATGTATTGCTGATAACCGGCACACATTTTGCCGTATATCGAAAAATATTTTCCCTGGCCTGTTTGTTCTAAGAGTGGTAATCTCTTTGTAAGAGCCGTTTTTAAGCCTTGTTTGTTTAGCGATATTCTTCTTCAGTTCTGACAAATTGACTGCACAAGCCAGCGAATGTGACAGACTCGCTGAGACCAGGAGGGCCAGCGCTGTCCTCTTTTTATGGAGATCTTCTTCTGTTTTTATTTTTTCTCTACTTTTTCCACATTGCCTGCAAGGATTCACGTCTTCCTCTCCCTCGTCCAGCAGAAAGCTTAGCTTGACATGAACATGTCCTCATGTGAAGGCCGCGCCAAAGATATACGAGCAGCCCCTAACGTAGAAGAATGGCCGACCCGTTGTTGTTTTTTTGAAAATGAATTTGCTCCACCTGTCTGGCAGACGGCGGGAGTCTGGTTTATTTACAGCTGGTGTGATCGTTATTTTCCGACGCATCTTGTGAGAACTGGAAGGTTACAGTTGACTTATCTGCAACGATGCGACTATAGGCTGGATTCCCTCTTGGCCTCTTCAGTGAGACTGACAGACAGGCTGAGAGTCAGCCAGCAGTCTTAAGAACTGAACCGCGGTTCCCAGAATCTAAAAGATCCCAGGAAGCTCCTGAGAGTGTAGGACCAGTGAAGACAACCGTCCCATAAACATACTGTCAGTGTGCCATATGAGCATGAATATTCGATTACGAGATTAACTACAGGATGCGTATTGTATATATTGTTCATTAGAAATCTTCATGCTAGGGGTCGCCCAGTAATTATCCAAATCAAGTATGGGGTTCACAAAAAAAAAGGACTGCATACAAGTGATGCAAAAAAGATTAGAAGAAACTGAAGCTGAAAAAGTGTCAAGTTGCCAACTCTGGCCAAGTATTCAGAGCATTATGCATTTTTAAACCTGAAACGCAGCACAAGACCCAGAATCAGGGCGTAGAACATGACGTCAGCCTGTGCAGCTTGGCTCTTGGCAGTGAGATATACACAGAACACCTGACCCGTAGTGGGAGATCCTTCCAGGAGAAGTGAGAGCTCTTGCTCTCCATGGCCCATTGCAGATGTTTCCAGAAGCTTTTCCTGACTCTTCAGAAAATGGAAAAATAAATAAAGTCTCAAAGTGTGGATTAGCTCTCGCAGGCCAATCCGTGTGTTGGGTACAGCCCTAACCACGTCATGCTGAGAATCCCCCCCCCCAACCATCTAAAAAGCTGTAACCTAGGTAGATGTACCCTGAATCCCAAGGGGACCTTATACTTGAGAAGGCTTCTGTGTTGTCTCTAAGTCAAGGTGGAGGCTTTGAAGAGCGGTGCTTTTTTTGAAGATTTGTTTGGAGCTTACCCAATGTTTTCTCGTGACACAACCGATGGAGTCCCAGCACTCCTGTGAAAATTGACAGAGACAAAATGTAATCAACCGTTCAGCCACTTGCACAAATGGGCAACTGCACTTGCATATAAACTGCCCAGCAAACAACTAAGCTGGTGGATCTGTGTTCATGAGACATGGTCTGACTAAACAACAACTCATTAGAATGACATGGAGAAGCAGAAAATTATCATTGTATGTTTTTTTGGGATCCTTCTCCAGGCCCAAGCGATTTATTCGAGGTCATGCATTGGAATCACGCTCCCGTCGTGACTTCTGGACTGTAACATTGCATTGATTTTTCAAATAACAAAGGGTATTAAGATAGAGATCATGGAGATTTATTAGGAAGAGCTGCTTCTACTAGAGCTGTTGAAGGAAACTTTATTTACAGAAGGTTATTGGTCAATCGCTCCCGACTTGAGCTTCCTTGAACCGGCCCACTTGATTTTGGCTTCGCCAGCTCATTCTCACTTCTACCAGTGATAAAGTCTCTCCTTTGATCCGAAAGTCTTTGCTGCCTCATTGACTGTAATGAGATCTAGAGAATTCATAAAGACTGCTGGGATTTGACAGGGAGCCGGAGCGCGGAGCTGGGAATCGGCAGGATTTCAAGAAGCAAACAAAATAAAAAAAATAAAAATCTCAGATGCCTTGGCATCACTTTGGCTCCCCTCCTCCTCTTTGCCCAAAACCCTGACATTAATTTCCCCAGTGTAGGAAATTCCACAGTAGAGGGCAGTCATGGGTGGACCTGCTGGCACCCGGAGCTTTAGATGCTTCTCCATTCGGTCCGGATTGGCTTGGACGGGAGCGGCAGCCTGAATCTCCTTGCGACTTGACTGCAGGCCAGCCTGCCAATCATTTGACTGTTTTCAGTATTCAAATGAGGGCCGCTGTCTAATTAAAAACACGCCGCGAGATCCTCTTTAGCAGCGTGTGTGGGTCAAGAGCAGAGGAGCAGGAGACTTGGAGCTTCTCTCTCGGCACATATTGTTACTTAGGCTTCATATAACTGACGTATCCTTAGCTCAAAATCAAATCAATGATAATGGCATTAAATAGAGGAAAATCCAGAAAAGTGTAGACAGGATAAGCCCAGAATTGAACTGGTGAGCTCAGTCTGTCTACACCAAAATTTGAGAATTGCTTTAACAGAAAGCTTTGTATAGTGTCCATTTGACTTCAGAATATTAATTGACATAGCTATAGAACTGTTTATCAATAAAGAATTTGAACAGTTAATTGAGGTTGTTGACTGAGTCTTCTTGACATCCCTTGGGGTCTTCTGGTCAGCTTCTGCAGTCTAAACCCAGGCGGTTACCTGAACTGGTACCTGACAGTAGTGTGTGAGTGTGTGTTTGTCAGATAATAAATGGGCATCCCATCCCATCATCCGTGTCCTGCACTGCTTGAGACCGTTTTAGTGCTCGGAAGATCGATGGAGAATGTGGTCTATACTTGGCATCTTAAAAATCGTATTTTCTGATTAGAATTCATCTGCTTCCTCTCCTCTTCTTCTGGCCTTGCTTAGTCTGAAGTTAACGCCGGTGGTGGATCACTATTTTGATTCAGTGCCAGACCGTCTTTTTGGTTTCAAAACAGCAAGTCAACAAGGCTGGGGACATCATTACAGACCTCCTTATCGGTCCTAGACCCCCCCCAACCCCCCCCACCGCCGGCTCCCAGCCCGCGAGTCCTCAGTCGAGACCCCTGCAGGAACTCTGAGGCCGGCAGGATGACAAACAAACCCAAAGTCGTAAATGAGGGCGCACCGCCGAACACTTTCCAAGGACTCAAATCTCATGCCAGCACATCCAATTAATTATTAATGAGCATATAAATAATCTTCACGGTCCATTCCGACCTGCGGTCTCCCGCTTGGTTATTTTCATTGTTTTTTGTTTTTTTTTGCTTTGCATCACTATCCCATTTGAGTGGCGCTCGCCTGCCTTTGGGGGTGGGGGGCAAGTTGAGCTGGAATCCAATCAGTATTTGTTTTCATGCTTTCCTGCGTGAAACGCCTCAGCTAGCATCCGAAGGCCTCTGTGACCTTGGGTTTGGCCGCCCCCTGCTGGCCGGCGCGCTATACGGCTCTATTTCCCCCCTTCAGTGTATGTACTTGAGCGCCTGGCTTGACTCCGCTCAGCTACAGCCTCGAGATAAACGCAGAAGTCACATTGCCAACCAGTAACGCATTTGTCTGTAATTGTGCTATTTTAATTTAATTTAAATTGATCAAATTCAGCTATTTAAAATCCTGAGTCTGGAACTGAGGTGGTATATCCTGCAGAATTAAGGTCTTGTAGCTTTCTTCTGTAGCTGTCCTGTGAGTCTGGAGACAAATATTAGCTTTGCCACTTTTAGCATCCTTTGCCTAATAAAATCAGTTACGTTTGTTAACAAAAAAGCTACTTGAAGATGCTAGTTCAGCCCCAATAGCCAGTGGCTTTGACACAGCATTAATAATTGGCATGTTTTCTGCCGCTATTGCCGCTAACATTAGCACAGCCGCTATTAGCAGATAGCTGCCCGGCCGTCCGTGTTCCTCCGTCTTCTACCTTCTCGTCGTCAGCGTTGGAAATGGAGTCGTCCCGTAGACAGGGGGAGGGCGGCCGTCCTCTGCCACCGACATTCATCTTTAATGTTGGGACGGCCAGGCGAACAATGGCGGGTCCCCTCGGAGGTGGCCCCGCTCGCTAATAATTAGCCGGGGGGTCATCATTTTTTAATAACGCTCCCGAGCGCGAGCAGGCCCGGCCTCATTTGCATAGCGGGGGGGATAACATGGAGATGTAGCCTCCTACAAGCGTGGGTCAGGCCAGAACCAGAGTCGTTTCAAAGGTAATTAGGCACATTCCCCATCGCACCTCGTGAAATATTAAAGAGCGTGAGGCTGCGGAGGGAGCCGGGCTCCAGGTATGCAAATGGGAGGCCCGCGATTGGCCAAAGCGGATGGCACCCCCCACACCAGCACCAGCACCACAGCCCAGGTGTGCTTCTTAAATGAGCCTTTCGGGTTTGCGGGGAGTGGTTGTTTATTTGGAGGGAGGTGAGACTTTGTGGGGTAGGGTGGGGTGGGGTGTGTGGGGAGGGGGGTGCAGCAAAACACTGCATTATAGAAGAGCGGTGCGGGTGGGAATGGGTGCTTGCCAGCCGCATCAGCCGGCTGCCACAGAATGAGAATGAGGTGTATGGGGGGGGCTACTTTTTTAAACAACGGGGAAGAAGCCTAGGGAGCGTCCAAAGGGCGCCATCCGCATGCCTTCTTTGTGTCGCTCCTTTGATTTGTGGCCCTTGCTGTGGGGGGGGAGAGGGCCTCAATTAAGCCACCATGGGGGAGTGCCATCCCACCTCCCCTGTTAGCCAGTTAGCCAACCTCTGCATATACTGCATATATCCTCCAATCACAGAGCTACTATCAAGCCACATGAGGAAAATGGAACCTAGACATAAATACACCTTCACCGCTACTCTTGTCCTGACCTATAATGGCTTTAAAGAAAGCTTACCTTTATACATGCTAGCCTCCTCTACTAACACCTCAGTCATTAGCAGATTAGCGGGAGGCAAATGTTGAGCATTTATTTATGCCAAATTTATTTATATCACATACTTTACCTGCTTGCCTGCAGTATTCCGTTTTTGAACGCTTTACAGCCTCAGTATCTGCGACGTCGAGAGCCGTATTGTATGTTCAATTTGCGGCGGGGTGTCAGACATGTGCGTCTTCTGTAGACCAAAACAAATTATTCCGAATCAGCGATCGCCCTGTGGAAATCCGTCGGCCTCTCAGGGGAGAATCGGCTAATTTAAAAGCGGTCTACGTGTTGAAGTAAACATGCGACGTATCAGGGATGATAGACATCTAAATTAGCGCTGTACAAGTGTACCTGCTCTTTCTTCTGTGAAGCTGTCCTTTTTTCTGATCAAAAAATAACTCTATCCACTGAAAACGAAGGAATGGGCTCTGTTCATCTGTCAAAAAAGAACGGAGAGGTTTCTTCGGGCGATTCGACAGACAGGTAGACAGGTAGAATCTAATCGCTGCAGTTAAATGTCATCCAAAACCTGTCACTGGGTTTTTTTCACCCCATCTATTACTGCAGGAAAGAGTTAAAGATACAGATTTGTCTGCCCAGCTGTTAGACTGCGAAAAATTATTTAGATTATAGGGTGATAATACAGGAAGTCCTTTTGTATAAATTTCAGGAGGACCCACACAGAGACACACACGCAGATGTGCAGACACTCCGATCTCAGGCCCCACACGGGTCTTTGGCAGGTTAGGGCAGAGGGCGACGGGGCGAGAAAAGAAAAAACCAGTCATGTCTTCATCTGGACTTCAGCACGTTTTCAGCCGGAGCTGCCTTCCAGAAGATCAGCATCCATAGCAACACTCAAGCTTTTCTGTTGTTTAAGCATCTATCATGTTAGAAACTATTAATCCAGCATTACATGAAGGAGGGTGGGGGAAAAGAACGATATGAAACAGATGTCAAAGTACGAAACAATCTAAACGACCTTCAGACAGAGGTCATTCGTCTCTGTGCATTTTCTTTTTTTTTTTTTTCCTGTGACCATATTTAAAAAATATTATTTCAAATCAATTCTAGGAATCGCTCAGCTGAAACACCAGTCCCCCGAGCGCTCCGTCGGCATCACGGCAGGACGCGAAATGCAGAGACCGCCCGGCCCACCTTTTTCGTTTAATGAGGCGTCTCGGGTTACCTGAGACAAGTGGACTGTTTTTAAGGAAATGATGTATGCCTGGAATTATTCTCCACACCCTCCAGCTGCCTGGGTATGAATTAATACCATTCATTCCACATGATTTACTGCGGTGGGACCAAAACACGATGCCTTTAAAAGAAACCGCCAAAACTCCACATCTGATTCCAGCTTGGCAACAGAACTATAGTTTTTCATGTAATTAGACATAACCGCATAATCAGACTGGACCAAATAGTTCCTCTCGAGGCCCGTACCATATATCTCAGGCTGCTGACGAGAGCAACCCATCCAAGCAGGGATGTACAACGCAAATGATCACTTCAGTGTTTACACTGAGCATTTCCTTCCTCTGCCATCTTTGGGTCACCTCAAGTTCTCAATAAGCGGCAACAATTAGGCACATAATTTGTGACCTGTGAATGCATGCTTGCTCACATTCAATGCAGTAGGTTTTTATTTTGTTTATTAACATGCTCCCCTAGGGATAACCCATGGTGAGACTTAAACCCCAGTCTCCCACACCAAGAATGACATCTCTACCCACAGCACCGAAACGCCAACCTCTTAATGGGGCTTCAAAAAGCTATTCTTCAGCTCAGATCTAGCTCAAACAACGGGCTTAACAATGAGCGAGTTTCTACGAGCTCTTTGTTCGGGCATCAGGTCAAGCAGCCTGTTGCCTTCTGGGAAACTGGATTCGAGTGCAGAAATATTAAAGAAAACAGCAGAAGATGGTAGGCTGTTCCCTCTGAGTTTTTTCTTATTATTTGTTTTTCAGGCCCTGAAGGTTTTACTGAGGCTGTCTGCTTCTGAGAGACGGCAGGAGCGGCTCCGAGAGAAGCGCATGTTTTGTATTGCGTCCCCAGCGTCCCGGGGTGTGAAGACAGCGTCCCCTCGCAGATGGGCCTTTAATTAACACATGGGTCCCTAGTCGGCACAGGATGTCCAGCCGTTGTCGGGGGAACGACACGCCAGGGCTTCTGGGACATCCACGCAGATAGTCCTGTATCAAGTAACTTTTGTTGTGGTAAATTGCTAAGCAGCGCACGTCAACAAAAACACGCAGGCTGACGCACGTACGCTGAAGAGCGCACACTAATTCACACACGTGTGCAGAGTACTCCACATAGGCAAGCGACATGAGAGTCCTGCACTCCAGTTTGGGCTTCGTTTCAGCTTAAATGTCAAATTAGCATGTAGGGGAAAAATTTAGCAGTCGTGGTAGCATGACCAGATGGAAATATATTTGGGTGTAGGTGGGGCACAACAGCAATATGACCTGACTCGCTCCGGTGATATTTAGGAATCAGACTTTCAAAAAAAAAAAAAAACACATAACCCCAAAAAAAGACCTGCAGAAAGCCAGTTCTCAAGCCCCAGAAGGTCTTTTAAGATCTCCAGACAAGTTTTAAATCCATACACCTGGTCTGGATTGTCAAAAAGATGGATGTGTAGAGGTGTCCTGTTTATTTTCAATTTCATTGGCTATTGTTTTTCAGAAAAATGCCCCAGACCTCCATTTTGAAAGACATTTTTCATTCAAAGAGATTCAGTCAAGGTCTAACAGCAGTGGTCAGGCAGTGAGATCATTGTACAGTTTAGGAACCTGAGGGTACGGCCCTTGGACTGCTGTGGCGTGCGGTGATAGGGACGCGTCCCCCCCCCCCAAGGCCTTGGGGCCACCAAGTAAATAAACCACATGGCATGTCCTCGGAGTCTGAGACATCTGGTGACAGGAAGGCACGCCAGTGCCAACACAGGCATGGGGGACACCAGGTGCCACCCGCGATCACACAAACAGAGCTGTGACAAGACAGAACACTTCCCATTAAGGCCCTAAAGAGCTACTAGGTGTCTTCATGAAACCTTCATCTTCTCGTTTGTTCTCCACCCATCACAACGCCCCCACCCCCCACCCCGTCACTGGACGACAAATCTACGGAGAGCATGATTTTTTAATGCCACTCTCTGCTCTCGCGTCGACGCCTCTGTTACAAATTGAAATTGCGTATTCTGTCCTGCTGTCGCCTCGTGCTCCTGGAACGAGCCCTGGGGCGGATCGGGGGACAGTCCCGGAAATGCTGGGGCTTCAGGCCACTCGAACCTGTGCGCTCATCCCAGATTCCTAAACACCCTGGGCCAGGAATTCACCCACGAGAACTGAGCAGCGTGGCACTAAACCTGAAGCTGGACTTTCTGAGCCAACAAATATCCCTTGTTCTCAGTAAATATTTCTTGTTAACTGAATATCCATCATGCTCTCTTCATATAGAGGTGAGAGTAAAGTTTGGGGTCAGAGCACAGGGGCCATGGAACAATTTTCTGGGGGTTTGAAGCCATAGAGTTGTGGCTATTCTGCCAAGCATGGGATTTGAACTAGTGACATTCTGATCACAGGCACAGAGGTCTAACCCTCTGCGTCACAAAGAAAAAAAAGACACACAACAGCAGGAACGAACAGCCATGAGAAAAACTCACAAGATGCCATGTTGGGGTTCTTTTTAAGTACTACCAACATTTATTAATGTCCTACAGGTCTAAGATATTCCGTTAATGATGCAAAGGTCTATGCATCATGAGTTTTATGGATGTTACATCATGGCTGTATGGATAAATTAGTATCACATTTTGTCATTGTCCTATGTTGGTGATGTATTGTGAATTCTTTCATTTTTCCAGGATGGAGGTGAGCCTGCATGCTATCCCAGGATGCACTGGGAGCCGTAAGGAAATGCTTGCCCGTTACGGGTACGCCCTCATGGACACAGCCTGAACATCCGTGCTTAGTCTAATGGAGGATGATGGGACAGATGAAGAAAAAAACTCAGATACAGCTGGGGGGCGGGTGGCCCCCACAGCAGCTTTGACGGTCACTTAGTTACAGGCCGTGCCCCTCCTTCAGGAAAGGCCCCCCCAGCAAACAGTGATGGTGCACATACACAGAGATGCGTGAGTCCGTCACTCGGGAGCGAGGCGGTGATGCCGACGTGCCGCTTAGCCTGACGCTAACGCACAGTCCTGTCACCGCTAATGCCCCCTGCAGGATTTCATTAGGGCGTGCGGCCCGCCTGTAAATAAAGCCTCCTGAAAAGCTACGATCGCTCGGCTTGACCTTAACAGAAGGACTTATTAAAGCGGCTAATTATGACAGATTTGACGAACGAGCCGGCGAGAGGCGAAGCAGTGGCGTCATACCTGCTGTGCTGCGTTGGCGCAGGCCTTCCTGTATCGCCCCCTGTCAGCCGACAGGAGGTACTGCACCTCGTGGCATTTTATATGTATAAGGGCGTGCTGTAGATAAACTGCAATTAATTATAATATACAAAATTACATCACAAGGTGGTATAATAAATAAATTATTCTTTAATAATAACAAGGAATTATTATTATTATTATAATAATTACTATTGCATAATAACAATTCCTATGTAATGACAATATATAATTATATGATACCATAATTAATTAAATAATGATACATATTACTATTATTATTGTTGTTGTTGTAATTATTGTTATTACATGTGGTACTGTTACAACTACTACTAATAATAATAATTATAATAATGATATCAACAATAGTACAATGACTAATAATAATAATAATAATAACAATTATAATAATGAATGATAACATTATAGCATATAACAGTTTACAAAAAAATAATTATGCATGTATAAGTCTGTACTTTTCACATATGCTGAAGGCCTATAATTAATCTCCTCAATCTGTGTATTATCCACTTATTGATACAAGCCCCCCCCCCCCCATAGACGTCGTGGGGGGGTTGAGGGCATGGTTTACAAAGATCATTTTCCTGCCTTATGTGAGTCGCTATACGGCCAGGGTGCGACATTAATCCGCATCTCACACTGCCCCGC
>JAODJW010000015.1:757527-778119 GCA_026777045.1 Hyperopisus bebe | reverse complement strand
TCGCCCCCCCCCCCCCCCAGATCAATAGCCTGCCCATTTTGAGGTAGTGGGTGGGGCCGCAGAGGCTGTTTGGCTCGACTTCCTGTAAATGCCGTTGGCGGGTTTGGCTATAAAGCTGCGCCTGACCGTAACAACCGGCGTTAATTATTGAGGGGCGACCGCAGTGTGCGTGGATTTGAGGAAAGTATGGTCCATCTTTATCGTTAATTTAAATCAGTTGTCAGGAAATGGAAGCTCTTAATTAACTTCCTGTGATTGTTGGAGGCTTGTCATGTTCTAATCCCTCAGCAGGGTCGCTCGATGAATGGGGTGTGCGCCGGCAGGTGGTTGGTTTTTGGGTGACCTCTCGCGTTACTCTAGCCTCCTGGCCCATAACTGCAGATCCCTCTGGATGGGTCACCTCATTGGGGTTTAAATAGGGTTAAACTGTGCCATGATTTTCGGGGAATTAGACTCCTGTCGAGTCGGATTGAGCGCATTGGTTTTATTAGGGTTAGTAATTTAATTTAGCTGAATTTTATCCTTTTCGGTGTGGCCAATTTGAGAATAGCTGTTTAATAGCCTTACACAAATACCCCTCGGTTTTCGACAGGACTCGCCAGACCGTCCTGATTGCTGCATCTGTGTCCATTTAACCCCCCTCCACCCCGATCCCGCTTGTGACAGAGTGGTCCGGATGCCTGGGGAGACACGGGGACTTATTACCCCTGTGTTTGCCCCCGCTGATCTGTCTCTATAAAGAATCTGTAGGTGACCAATAATAACATTGGACCACATCGATTAGCCAATCAGGGTCGCGTTTCATGGCCCATTTCCTGTTGGAGTTACAATGTAGCTTTCATTGTCATTATGCCTAAAGTTACAAAGTAACAGCACCACCATTCCTCATATTTTTCAAAGTTATTAAGAATAAATTAAAAATGTCCTCTTCGCCATGGGGCAAAACTATCCACACATTTGTTTACAGAATTTAGTGTAATTACAATTATTTTAGGAGTAAAAAGATTACAAATAGCTGGAGGTGGTGTATATACACATTTCTGTTTAGAGCCTGTGAGTTTGCAGAAACTATAGAGATGAAATTAGATTGGATTGTATTTGCAGGGCGAGGGTGCAGCTGCACAGCGCCTCCCGCAGGGTGCTTAAGGGGGTACACCTCACAGCCATGACGTGATTCCGCAAGATTAGTTCTGAAGTGCAGAGCTGTTTAATTAACCTGTGCAAGAAGAAGCTGGAGTACACCCCGAAGGGGGAGGGCTCATAAACCTGTGTGTGTGCCGTCTGAAAGAAAAACAGGGCCAGTAAAGATGAACTACTTTTCAGTGATACTTGCGTTCCCGTGTCTCCTGGGGCAGTAGGGCTCCCCCTGCTGGCCATAAGTTGGCGAAGACGAAACTGCAAAAGGCAGCAGAACATAAAACTAATGGTATTATAATTCACCTTAGTGCGTCAAAACTGTGCAATACGAAAAATCCGGCAAAACCTAAAAAAGATCTGCGACGTTCAACGCTTGTCTAATTGACGGCAATATTGTCCAGAAATCACATGAATGTAATACAAAATGCAAATTAGACCAGAGATATGTCACAAAATGAATATATTTTTCACATCCTTATGAATTAAACATAAGTGTTTATGCGGCATTAAAAGAATGAATACCCTAAGACCGCATCTAACTGATTTTAAAGGATTTTTGTTCGTAGCATTTCATCGTCTGCGATATAGAGGAATTACTAACATATTTTTTACCAATTAAGAATTACATATAGCGTCAATATATTTCAGGGTCGTTATTTCTTACCAAAGCCGAATTAAAGCTGTTCATCCGTGAGTCTTATTACCAGCCTTTTTTGTTACCTTGTAATTGTACTTTGGGTAGGAATATTATGACAAAATGCTCTTAAGCTTTGATATCTTCCTGTATTCCACAGGTCTGGAAAAACAGGAGGCTTTAACGCGACAGGTTACATTAGCATGAAATGGCGGACATCTGTTTATATCTAGGCACCCCGGGGCGGACACACAGACACTCGAGTACACAGGCGCCCATCAGAGAAAGCGGGGCTCTCACGCATCTGGCGTGACCGTCAAGCGTACACACTTCTACAAATACCTAAGAAATCTTACAGCAAATCTATATTATTCCACGATAAACCTAAAATTAATGCATCTAAAGCGCCGGGATAGTTTGCAAACCCTACAGACTATTTACAAGGTAATAAAACTGTTACATGCCGGTAAATGCGCGTGCATGTGTGTGCAGACTAGTTTCAAATTCAAAATCTCGCGCCGGCCAGCTGACCAAAGTGAGCAACCCTGAGAAAGTTTGTTAGCTGTAACTGCATCAGCTGAATTATTCTGAATGTTTGAAATAACACATCATTTTTGCCACTACATTGAGTGCTCATGTCACACCGATACAGATATTAGTGTTAATTTTTCCTCATTAATCATGTGTAATTAAAGCAGCGGTGTGCGTTTCGGGGGCTTCTAGCCGTCGCCTTCGATACTGAGAGTCGCGTCTCGCGGCTGACACGTGGGCATGGTTAGGCTGGCGGCGTGAAGCCGTGAACGTAACTGGCCTGGTGCAGTGAGCGCGCTCCGCATCAATGGGCAAGAGCTTGTGAGGCGCTGGCTGTCCTGAGTAACCTAAGTGTACGGCTCCTACCCGGGGGGAGAGTGACGGGGGCTCCCGCATCTTTGTCTGGCTCACTATTCACATGGATACATGCGTCACCTTTTCCTGAATTTTTTTTTTTCGGGTTACATTTATTCATTTGGCAGACACTTTTATCAAAAGCAACATACAATTGAGAAAGCAGACAGTCCCTGTAGCAGTTGGGGGTAAAGGCTAAAATCACTCGGTCGATGCTGGGATTTGAACCAGTGACCTCCCGATCACAGGCACCACATCCTAACCAGCCAAGCCAGATACCAACAGACAGCATCCTTAAGTATGTTTCTCAATCCCCCCCCCCCCACCCCTCGGCTGTTTATGCAGCGATACTGTCAAGGCTCATTGCCTCACACACACTTCCTAAGGCACTCTGCAATTCCACTCAGCCGCTGCCTTGCTGACCGCCTTTAAAAATGCACGGGGGGGGGGGGGGCACAGTGTAGGAGCCAGGAGAGCCCCGCCGTCCTGGGGTGGCATGGAGTGGTGCGTGTGGACTGTTTGTCACGTCACAGAGTCCTCTAGGGGGGGAAACGTGACCTACTCAGCTACTCTCTCACTTTCTCTCACTCTCACCACTTATCACTCACTTACTGCCCCGTTTTATCAGTAAAAAACAGATTTGCAGACCACCTTGCTTTGGTTAGGATGTAGCCTGTTATTCCGTCACTAACAGCACAGACACTCCCTCTCTCACCATGTCACTAACAGCACACACACACACACTCCCTCTCTCACTAACAGCACACACACTCATTCACTATGTCACTAAGCACACACACACTCTCTCTCTCAGTAATAGCACACACACATACACACTCACTCTCTCACTAACAGCATACACACTTTCTCTTACTAACAGCACACACACTCTCACTCTGTCACTAACAGCACACACATACACGCTCACCTCCTCACTCTGTCACTAACAGCACACACACTCTCTCTCACTAACAGCACACACACACTCTCACTAGCAGCACACACATACACACTCACCTCCTCACCCTGTCACTAACAGCACACACACTCTCTCACTAACAGCACACATACACACACACACACACACACACACACACCCTCTCTCACTAACATCGCACACATGGAGACCTGCTCTCTCACGCTTGCAGATTCTCTCTCGGTCCCTAATCTCGCACTCTCCCACTGCCCCCTCTCTCTCTGTCCCTGTCAGCCTGCTCTCTCCCCCTTTCTGTGGCTCACCAATAAGAGATGCAGATGGCACCCGTCCACAAGCAGAGAGGGGATCAGGTGCGGCAATATTGAAACATTAGGTGCTAACAGACGCTCTTCCCAGCCCCTAACTGGTGGTACCACCCTGCCCTGTATTACCCTAACCTGCTCCCTGCCTCCCTCCCCTAATTACCGCCTTTGTCACACCCTGACACAAACAGCACTCATCTTCCGCAATTAAGTTTTCATCTTGAAACTTATCTGATGCTTCACGTCAGGCTCGAAATGCAGTGGGACCTGGCGTGAGGGGTACTTGTAGTCGTTTTAAGGTCTGTAACATTTTCATCACCTTTGATTACCAATAAGAAGCCCGGCAAATGTGTCTTGCTGCTCACACAAACGCCTGACAGCTCACATTTACTTTGTGTAAGAAACACTTTTATCCATAGCAACACACGGCTGAGAAAGCAGGGTCAGTCAGTCCCAGAAGCAGTTGCGGGTTAAGGGCTTGGCTCAAGGGCCCGTTGGTGAAATGATTCTGTCAGCCACAATATTTGAGCCGGCAACCTCCTGACCAGGGGCAGAGTGTCCTAACCCACTGAGTCACTCACCGCCCTCATTACAACGGAGTATTCTGGATTCTTTCTTGCCGGCTATGATCATCCCCTCATCCAGCTTAGCTGTTTTTTTGTAGCCGCAGGGGCCGACGAGGGAGACCGCAAAGTCCTGGGTACGAAGGTGTCATTTCTACCTGTAACTCATCACCCCACATCCGTTCAACTGAAAAGTAATTCTGCGGTAGTTTGTGTCCAGTTTGACATTTTCCACAATTCTGTGCCAAAGATCATATTCATACAAGAACGTGATGCTGGTTGAAATCCCCAAAGAGAGAGAAAAAATTTGGAAGAAAATGTGTTTGTCATCTGGATGTACCCAGGAAGTGCACACTGTCCAGAAGAGGCTTATAATTCACTGGAGCTCCACTCTGCTGATACCCTCAGCGGGGCTGAATCCTTACAGCCCCTGTCTCATCCAGTAAGGCCTCTGCTGGTCCTGCCAGGCACCAGGAAGTGTGTTAAGAAGCCCCGATAAATCGCCGATGGATGTGAGATTGTTACGTTAAACGTAAATGAGAAAAGCTGTCGGGGAGTGTAGCCTATGAAGGGCAGGTTTTGCTCAAACATCCACTCAAAGCATGCATTAGCATGGCGCCCCCTGAGGTTTGAGGGCCCCCTGTTGGCCAAAACCAGTCATTACACTATGGGGGGGTGGGGGGTGGGGGGGATGGAACAATCAACATGCCGCTGTGGAAGACACCCTGTGCCAGGTATTTGGTGATAGTGGGGTGTATTAACAGCTGCAATATTAATAATAATGTTACCATACACAGCCAGTTGACTGTTGGGCAGCCAGTTGACCTTGGACCCCTAGAGGTTTTTTTTCTCCTTACTTGGGGGTTTATGGTTCCTCTCCTCCATTGTCATCTGGTTTTCTTTCATTTCTGCATCTTTCCATTTTCCCTGTTTCTGTATTTTTCTGTCTTAATGATGAATGATCACAACACACCCATATAAAGTTTGAATTGACCAGTACAATTTTAAATACGTAAAACTTCTAAGACTCAGAGATTTCATGCTGACACTTCTGTGTAGGATTTGAAATGATATTTACATTTTTACATGTTCATTTACATTTTTTACCTAAAGTGGTATAGAAATGAGGAAGCAGGGCCAGACAGCGCCTGTAGCGATTGCGGGGTGAGGGTCTTATCCAAAAGAGAATCCTTTCTGCCGACACTGGGACCTGAACCGGCGACCATGCGATCACGAGCATGGGGTCCTAACACACACTATACCCTGTGTATTAACATTTAAACCCTTTTGGAAGAGATACACAACCATCAGGGCATTTCCATTAATGCTTTGCCTGCTTGTTGTCATACACTAAATGAAAAAAATACTGAATACTGCATAAAAATTCACAGGATTTTCAGCAATGGCAGATCGTATTACACTGAGATTAAATATTTAATGAGTATTCAGGTGTGCAAACGAGCAGGTCGTTTGTTGTCGATGAGACATGAATAGGACCCCAGAACCTGCAGTGTGCTTGGATGTCGGTAGCTGGTGCGGACCCCGCCCCCCCCCAGGTGCCCCCCCACCGCGGCGCTTTGCTGTTTCTCACTGGCAGCCCCCACGAGCCGCTCTCTGGGTCTCAACAGGTGCGGTACCTCTCCTGAGCCCCAAACGCAATTACGCCACCCGTCTGGGGGTCAGGCTGATATCCGAACCCCCCCCCCCCATCCTCCCCATGCGCTGCTTCCAGATACCTTGCCGGTGAGGAATTGTGTCTCACACCGTGCCGAACTTTGAGGCTGCCCTGCTTAATTCACAGCCGGAAATCCGCTCGCAAAGTCCTTCTCTATCCTCCCCCTTGGGAATTACCCACCCCACACCAGCATTTTTCCTCTCTCTCTCTCTCTCTCTCTCTCTCACTTTCAATTTTTCCCATCAATCCCGAGAGGAGGAGTAGAGACAAAACGACTAATTTATGTTAACGACAAAGTGAAATCTAGCAAAACACTGTTTATTAGGATCCGAGATAGAGGTGCCCTTTAAGCAGGGGACTCTTCAGCGTTCAGCATTTCACATGTTAAAAAAGGCCTTGAGAAGCATAAATAAAATGCCCTTTACATTATTTATTCATCATACGTGTTGGGATGACTTATTCATTTTACATGTACTTTCATTATGATTTATTGATCGCATATGCATCGAGGGGAGCAGAGTTCAGCACCTGGTCAGGTTTAAGGGTAGGTTCTTATGCAAATGTGACACGGTGGAACCTCCTCTTTAAACTCTCCTTCATTCATTCCCAGCTCTTTTGCTGACTCCTTCTGGGTGGATGTTCTGTGCCGGGCCAGCTGGATTGTTCCAAAAGAATTTGACTTATATGTCAGTATTCATTCATTCATTCATTCAAATCTTAATAACACCTCTTCCAGAAACAAGGCAGGGAATAACCCAGTACAGGGTAACAACAAACCGCAGATATGTCACTATATTCATATTTAGAAATAACATTTTATTTTCATGCAGATAATCAATGCGTATGAAATGTGGGTCATTTCCTGTAGCGGGGTGCAGACAAGTGAGGCTCACTCAGGTCACCTGATCCTTGTTACCAGGGATACCGTAAAGGGATGAAAAGTTAGGACAATACCAAGGACCCCTGAGTGCTAGGGGCCTTATAAAAATTGGAACATAATTGGATTGGTCTGGGTTGGGGGCCCTATATGATATTGTTTCATGGGGCTCAAAATCTCTAGTGGCGACCCTGCTAGAAGCACTAAGTAGGATTAGTAAGAAATAAATAATAGATGATAGAATCATGATTCGCAGTCCTTGGTTGACACCTGTTTGGTTTTCTGGTATCTGTGTTGTTGTTCCTCCCCGCCATTTGTGTTAAACTCCCTCCCCACTTCCACCGCCCCCCGCAAAATAGCCCCCCATGCCGTCCTCACATCTCTGTGGCAGAGAGATATGCCACCCCCCAGCAGCTCTCACAATATGCTTTCGATTTTCATGCTGGGCACACAGATTAAAAAAACAACAACGAAAATCAATGTTTTACAGTCATGAATATTAACACCAAAGATGTGGATAAACTGTAAGGTACAGTAGTAAAGTTGTAAAAGCTGTACAGGAGAAGGCCACTGCGTGCCCCATTACAGCGAAAAGTCCCTTAGTCATGTCTCTGGGCTCATCTCAGTGGAGGCACAAACACTTAGTAATGAACTGAAAAAGTTCCTTGTGCTGTACCTTTTCCCTACATTAATGGCTGGAATGACCTATGTGTTATGGGCAGACTGTTTTATCATTACACAAAGACACCATAACGGACTGATAATACAAAAGGTGATGAGACTATAGTTTTCTTATGGTTGTGCAAGAAAATCCATCCATCATCTTCAAACCACTTATTCTGATCAAGGTCACAAAGAATAAAAAATATATTTATTTGTTTCATATATGTTTTTTTTTGAGAATGCTCTTCTTATGCTTATTCTAGATACTATGGCAATGCTTACTATGAAAAAGTAAAAAATTCATACATAGGACATTAAACATTCTTCAGTAAGACGCCTTGTAGCTGCTAACTTAGCAAACATAAACTCATCTCTTTCCATAAATTGTTGTTGCCTTCTATCTGTTTAAAGGTTTTCTCAACAAATTTTCATCCATATCCTTTTTGGCAATTTTCTTCTTGCTCTTTTACATATTTAATTTTGTTTATGTTTTATTATTTAGCTGTTTAAGCGCCTAAATAGTAAATTGATTTTTTTTTTTCCCAGATATCTAAGACCGAATTTGCCGTTAAAATCAAACGAGTTACTCTTTACCAATGATTATGATGTAATTCTGCTGAAACCTTTTGAAAGATGAAAGTGTATTTCTTTTACGTAATGCATGCCAAGTATTTTAAAGCTATGCAATATTCCTCAGGGGAAATGTTCTGCAAGAGAACTTTACCGATTAAACTTACTGACTAAATTCTGAGCCTCTTCAATGTTTGTCCTCCTACTGAGCTTTACAGACAACAAACCCATAGACAGGAGTGAGTAGCAGCTCAATTTTCCTAAGGTTTTCTTAGATATGAGTGTGTTTTTTTGAGCAGGATATGTACAGCATGGGGAATGTGTCCCTCACTGCGTGATTTATGTGTTTTGCAGTAATGCGTGACATGTTTGGTATGTACGTTAAACAGCGAGCCGCACACGTTGACTCACAGACACGGCCTGTGTGCGTTCCCACGAGAGGGAGCCATGTGTAGTGCAGGCTCTGCTGGAGAAACGGAGGCGGCAACGAAGTCCAGTTCAGTCCCAGCCGGAATGAGGCCTGACATTCCTGTCCCCTCCCTGAGTTTCCCTACAGTGCAAATGAACTGTCAAAACAAAAGCTGCGATTCAGCTTCTGTGCTAATGTACAAGATGACTGAGCTCTTCCCACCGAGGAAGACACTACGAGAATGTTGGTTAGAAGAAGAGGAGAAGGGAAAGAGAAGAGCCGGTGTGGAATAGGCACGGTGGAGTACTGCTCAGCTATCCATTACTCATGCCTGTATCGACTGAATTAACGAGGGCTGTGGAGCAGCCTGTGGCTCTCAGTCACCTGACACGCTGTTGCTGCGCCACTGACTCCGCGCCCGGTACTCACGGTGCATATTTAACCCCGTATTATCGCTGCCTTGATAAAGAGGGCTAATTGCTAAAGAGGTGAGTGCTGTGTCACCAGCCAAATGAACTACTGCGCTTTGATGACGCTCCGCGCGGCTACGGGCACACGCCAGCTCATTAACCTCTCCCGATTAAGGCAATTATTTAGACCGCGATCCTCGCCGTCCCGGGGATTGTCCGCCAAGGGGTTGGGGGGGGGGGAGTGGGGCCGGTGAGGAGCCGCGTGTTCCTGTTGGGGTAGCCCTTGCCGATGATTTTGAAAACCACCCCCACCAGAAGTGTCCAGCTTGCCAACAGTTTACCCACAATGCACCTGGATCAATCACATTCCCAACCACACACCAAGGTTCAAGAGTTTGGAAAGAATGCACAAACCTTAATATAACGCTAAAGAGTTTGTGAACATTACTGGGGATCCATTTGTCAGATTTATTAATATTATTATGCAATCGTGGGTGCTTAAAATATATTATACAATATTATAGCACAGTAGCCAGATTGCAAGACTCTTATGCACCCCATAATAGATTTTTTTTTGTGGTTTTTTTACATATCTCACTCAGAACATTAAATGACTATAAAGAATGGCAACATGACAAAATGATATTAAAAAATTACAATATGCACTATGCAGCGTGTTACATAACTTATAAATCACATTATGTGAAATCATATAAAACAAATGTATAAATAAATTAATGTATAAAATGTATAAAAAATAAGAAGTTATATAAAGCATATGATCAAAAAATGCAGTTATCTATTTTGTTCTTAAGAAGCTCTGATGTGAGTTTAGGGTACCATGTGCATAGATTTAATGCCTGGAAATCCGACACAGGGAGCCCCCCCCCCTAGAAAAAAAGAGAAAAAAGTAAAATCAGCAGGAAGCAAATCGAATTATTTTATTTCAAGCCCCATACAGGAAATGACCTCACATGCAGTGAGCTCATCGTGTTCTTGTGTTGGTGGTAATGCTTATGTAGCACAAGTCAGAGGAAGGGAAAGTCGAAAGAGATTACCTAACCTGTGGGTAATTGGGCGTTACATGACAGGGGGAATTGTTTTCAGACATAACCCCTCCCCCCACCCTCATGTGTACCATATAGATTTATTTCTCCAAATATCTATTATTCATCTGTGTGAATATGCATGGCTTCACTTAGCAGACGGTCCATGGTAACAGGTATGGCAAGGACATGCTTACCATGTGAAGAGGCTGCTTTAATATCCTGCAAAAACACAAACACACTGATTGTGGGATACAGTAGTGGTGGTTTACTTACGTTACCTGCAACCCTGCTTTGTAAACGACAGCAAAATATCACAGAAAGGACAGATTTCTCTTGCTTCACTATTCTTGACAAGGTTCAAGGTGCTAAACTCGCTACAATAATTCTGTAAGTTAATTTATTCCTTGTTCCTACAGACGGTGCAAACTGTTGAATTTTTCAGTGTTTGATTCTTGAAAGATAGAACATTTCAATTCTCACTCTTTCACTCATCCATCCATCCATCCATCCATCCATCCATCCATCCAATAGAGGATTATGGGGAATTATAAAATTATATTATATCATATTATATTATGTAAATTTCATCTTTAGCTTTCAAATACCATTCCATATTGTCAATATATTGCTGTATAAAATATTAACAATAAATTTATCAATATCTTTAACACACCCTGTACTGGGATAGTGTTTATGTCAGATGCTGGGATGAATATTTATTAAGAACAGAATAGTAGCATAAAGACAGTAGGTGAGATAAAATACAGCAGCGCCAACAGAAAACCAAAAACATTGTCTTTCTTCGGTTAAACTGACCACTTTAATTTAAATAATACTGATAATTACAGGCATGGTAATTACATGTGTGCTACACTCCTGCGTTTGGGATAATCCCTTATGCTAACCGTATTATCCCCGTCTAATTGGCGGGAATGGAGCTGTGAGTGCTCAGCCATTAGCGATACATCCGCGGGACGAAGAGACGAGCAGCTAGCTGTGTTTGCTCGGCCCCGCGAGCTACAGCTCAGCCATGTATCCAACCCCCCCCCCCTCATGAAAAATGCAACGGAGAAAAAGTCAAGCACCACAAGCTCCGTGGCCAGCAAAACGGAAAACGAGAGGATATCCAGAAACACCCCCCCCCTCCCCGATGGGGGTGTGTGTGTTTACCCATAACCATGCCCTTCTGCACTTTACCGGGGTAAAAAATGGGATGTGCTTTCGTGAAATGAACAATGTGATCGGGGAGGGGGGGGCTTGATTAATATTCATGGGGGGGGGAGGCAGCTGCGACTGACATCTGTGTGATGTCAGCGTGTTGTCAACACACTGTTAGCGCCACAAATGTGCAAACAGATTAACAGGCAGCTGAGCCATGCCGCAATGCATTAATGGAGTGAGAAGAGAGTGGCGCGTCGTTCTGGAGAGGGGGTGAGGCTCCACCCATGGAACACATCTCTGCCATTTTCACATTCCCCCCCGGGGCCCTTTTGCCCCCTCCCCATGATGCCGGGACACAGTCCATAGCTGGGTCCAGATATCGTCCGGGTTAGGAGCTGGTTGTCGCACACGGATGAAGCATCTGGGCCATGTGTGGGTCACGGGGAAAATTCCGGAAGCATTATCCTTCACGCGGATCCCACACTCGCATATGTTAGACTCCGCTAAGTGCAAGGCAGACAGCGGATGTGAAACGTGAAAGGAGTGAAACTGTGTAAATGCAAAAGAAATGCAAAAAAACACGCAATGGGTGACGGCAGAGCTGGCGCACCCCCTCCCCGATCGGCCCCGGCTGTTGCTTGGCATCTTCTTTTTTAGGACACGGTGCAGGGGCGTCATTTATGTGTTTCAGATGAGCTCCCACAGGTAAAGGGGGGTGCGGCGGGGTCACATGACTTGGCGGCCACTTGACAGGATGCATTCGGGGAGCGGCTGGGGTTTCTGCCAGGGCGCTCCGAGGGGAGCTCCTCGCCGGGGCTGCTCCTCCTGCGGGGGTCCGAGGCAAACAACGAGCGCTTCAGAAGCCCACATGGCCCCCACACCGCGCCGAGCAGGAACAGGCCGGGCCTTGGATCGGCGCACAATGCCGACCCGTGTGGCGGGCGGCCCTGGAGAGCACGAGCGTGGGCCTGGCTGGACGGCAAGGAGGCGCTGATTCCCACCAGTGGACACTGGGAAAACAAAGATGTTCCGGTCACTCCCTGCTCTCTGTTTGTCTGCTTTGGACAGAGCTGCGCTTTTATTCGGCAGGTTTTCTATTTGGCTTTTTTTTTCATAAAATATTCAATGCTAAACAGCACACTGCCCCAGGATGGGAACCCTGAGAGGCCTCAGAGTCCAAAGGCCCAGCTGGACACAAGGTGATCAAGCTTTATTTGCCCTTTGTTCAAATATGAGAACAGGTACATTGGAATGTGTTTTTTTTTCCATATCCCATCATGCTCTCCTTTTTATAAGGCAAAGACACAGATATATAAGGATACAAAGTGTCCTTTTTTCCCCGGACACGTCCTCCTTTTGGACAACTGTCTGGGGGTCCAGGAGGTTTTTCTAAAATCGTCGGTTTGTCCAGGTTTAGCGCTGCAACCCGTATGACCCAGTGTTACAAGCTGCAGTGGAGAACCAAGCGAAGGAAAAGGCATCAACTTTCAATTTATGGCAGCCAAGCAATATCTTCGCACAGCGTTTGTAAGGCTCATGTTTGTAAGGCTCATGCACACATTTACTTTAAAAATTAAATGACGTGCATGGTCCTACATGTCAAGCTGCTCACGAGTGATATGAACTTCCAGAAATCACTGGCATTTTATTTTTGTTTTCGTGTGAACAGAGAATCGCGTTGTTTGCTTGAGGTTTGCAAACTTTAGGTAAGCGTTTAGTAATTTTTGTTGAAAAAGACTCATATATATGTAAAACGAGAGCTAACTGTAAGGGTACCATATGTCCAGGTTTCCCCGGATGTGAATTTTCATTTTACAGGGTGGTTAGGGAAAACTCATTAATATTCATAAGAGCAGCAGTACCTGATTGGTTGGTGAATGTGAAAACTCATTGATATTCTGATCCCCAGACACATCCTCTTTTTTGTCTCACCAAATATGGTAACCCTACAAATATAGACATAAAACAAAAATGAGAGCCGATCATGGAACACCCCCTAAGTGTTTTGAGGGTTAGGAACCTTGCTCAAGGGCTCAACAGAGATGTGGCTCTTCTGCCAGGTATGGGGTTCAAACCAGCAACCTTTTCATCACAGTGAAACCAGTGAACCACACACTGAATAATAATAATAATAATAATAATAATAATAATACATTTTATTTATAATGCCCTTTACATCAGAAGATCTCAAAGGGCTACAAGTTAAAATAAAGGCTGTACCAAAGATAAACACAAAAGGATTATAAGTATTTGAGGTTGGGTGTTGAGTCATTGTGTCCCACATCATCCTCAGATTACCAGTACTACAAATGTAAGTATGGACACAGTATCACAAGAGAAGATTGTTTAATTTGTCTTTTCACAAATAATGTGTCAGACACATCATTTCATAACTGAGATTTCATAATCAATGAGCTTCCCGGAGCATTGACTCTTCAGTGGGGGTTCAGGGGAGCCGACATGTCGCCTCACTGACTTTTGTAAGGCATTGGGAGGTGTTGCATGTCATGTGAGCCTCTTCCAGCTCCAAGGATGTTCCTTGAGCTCCGTAACACTCTCAGGTCAAAGGTCCCGAGCTCTGGGTAGCGCCAATTTTCCGGGTGAGTCAGCTGGACCGGTCCAAAGACCAGAGAGCACACCGACCCACCAACGGTGGGCTGAGACAATGGCGGCTTTGAGCTGTAAAGCCCACAGCGGGCCTTGAGAGGCTCTGCACGGATGTGGTTTTTTGATACGTCAAGAGGGATCGCGTGAGGATCTTAAAACAAATATGCACTGTACATAATAACATTAATGAGGTTGCCTCCGCCGGGCGCAATCCTCCTCGTCTCCACCCACCTCCCCAGCGTGAGAGAAATTTAATGTGGTCTAAAAAAACACAATTAGGTGCATGATGGCTTCTCTCGGCACACACTCAGTACACTGAAGCTCTAATCAGCTAGACTCCGCTGTCCTCGGCCTGCCTTACCCGGACCACAGTCTTAATCACCCATGCTGGGCTGCCTCATAATGAGGGCTGCTGTTTGCTTGCCCCCCCCCACATAGAAGCGCCTTGGTTTCCTCACGGTAGCCCCCGGGGGACAATGGGCTCAGGCTTTGACCTTGGACATGGTCTGGAAGCCTGTATCCACTGGGATCTATCGGCTAGGAGTGGCTGCTCATTGATTGAGTCTTGTACCTTGTTGTGACTTGTGTCTTGTTGCCAGTCGGGGACACGTGAAATATTCCCGCGGACAGTTTTTCGTTGTGCCCAATAGGACAAGGATGGTTCTGGGGTCTCACACCACCATACCCGCTGCCCCTAGTACATTTGAAATCACACAATGCAACGCCTCTGAATTTGGCTTCCGTGATTGTCCGTCGTGTGATTTATGTCGATCTTACTGCTCTTATCCTCCTGCTAGCCAAAATGCAGCCCTTTTACGCTAAAACCTGTTATGCCAATTCACTCTCAGAGATTAAGCAATTTACCGCTTGGCATGACTTCATCTGTGCCTGTGTTGAAAAAGGGACCAGGGTCTAATTCTCCTGCTCGACTGTGGCGGGCGCCGAGAGAGCCGTGAAAATGCAGTCTCCTGTGCCTCCGCCAGACCCATCAAGATGAGTGCACCGGACGCGGTGGAGCCCGCGCCGGAGATACAGGCCGCGATTGCTCATTTTTAATTGTGAAACCACCGTATTAAGACTCCCAGAAACAGTTCAGCCAGATGTGATACCACCGGAGAGCCAATTTGCATTTAATTTGGTGCTGCCTGAAAAATAGGTAAAAAAAAAAAAACCTGAATCCTTTACAGCATTGAAATGCAGCGAGGAAAGAAAAAATAAGTATCGTAAGCGAGTTTCCGACGTGCAGCACCGTAGACGGGGAAATATGACTCCTCCAACGGCAATTAGGCGCCACGCGTGTAATATGCCAGAATCACTCTCACTAAGTGATTTCCTCTCTGTCAAACAACCGAAATTACTTTGAGTGATACTTTTCATTTAGTTAGCATCAAAACAGCATTCCCTTTAACATTCCATATGGGCGTCTAATACAAGGGATGCCATTAAACCGCTCCAACCAGATGTTTCCCCTGGCCCACCTATTAACAATGCAAATTTATTCATTAAACAATTTAATTGTGCCAGTGATTGACAGGCGGTACAATATTATGGGGGAATGTAATGGAGCCGGGCTAATAATATGTTAGTCATATTAACTCCCTGTGTAAGCAATATCCCTGCTAGCATTTATATGGATTAACCCCTTGTAATTCCTGATGCACAGCCCAGAACACCGGCACCCCACCCAGTACTTGAAGTACAAAACGCCGCTTAATTACATACAAGCGGTAATCGCTGGGTTTGGAGCAACACGAAAGCCTGACCTGTGAGAAGAATTACAAGGCTGTAAAGGGGAGTCGATGAGGTGTGACCCATGACGGCCGTAACTGGCAACCGGACCTGACTCTCACCTGGAGCAGCACACAGTCCAAGCGGAAAGCCACTGAAATCGTATGGGCCGTGTTTCGAATTCTCCTGCCGGGGGTGGCTAAAGAAACCGGGGTGACACAAACTCTGTCGTGCTTACCCGAGTAAATCACAGATAGAGCTAGGAGGACACCTGAGAAGTGTATATATGTGTAGCTCAAACCTCCAAGGTTATGGGTTCCATTCCTTCACCTGGCTCTGTATGCGTGTGGAGTTTGTTTGTTCTTGTGTTCATTTGGGTTTCCTCCAGGTACTTGGATGTCCTCCCACAGCAGAAAGTGTGTGTTTGGCCTATAATGGACTGGCAACCCCTCCAAGGGCTCCCCTAGGATGTGCTCAGCACAACCCTGCATTTAGTAAGTGGGTGAATGGTATGTCAGTGGTATGTCAGTGGGTTTCAAACAATGTTTTTATGGGAATACCGGCTGCACCAAAACTAACCACCTTCCCATACTTATAACTTGTTATTCACAAACTGTCTACACACCAGCTCTGTCAGCTCTTTGTGTCCAATTCACCAACAACTATCTTAACTACCAGTGTATGAAATCAGTTAATTGCTAAGTTAAATCAGTTAATTGTTAAGGAATAAGTTAATCGTTACCAATTTAAAGAGCTTGAGTAGTTAAGATTACAGGTCGGGAAATACTATTGTGATCTCAGATAGATATAAAGTATATGTTTTACAGTTTGGGTTCACAGTGGATTCATTTTGCAGCATAAAATATCAAAAGAACTCAAATTAACAAATTGTTAAGCCAGGATGAGGATCAATGAATGTAACTGTTCCTGTCAGGCCTCCACAGTAAAAGTATTATTTAAAGATCAAGGCCAGTCATTAATCTTTCAAAAGAACCACATTTTCCATCCTTCATGTACCTCATCTTATTAATAGAGTTTTGACAGGCAGTCCCCAGACACCTCACCCTCTGTCTAAGGACCCCATTACCTCCTGCTTCAGGATGTTGTTTTAGCCTCTTAAACGTTCTGCAGATTTTTGTTACGCCACCCTCTGTGTGAAAAATGTGCGGGTTAGGGAAACTGCAACTGTATAATACAGGAAGTATAATGTTTCTGACTTCACAGCTGACCTCTCTTGGGCCCATGGTGACCGCCCGGGTGCCTGCTGAGAACTCATGGCATAATTCACTCTCGACGTACCTGCCATTGGAAGCGGCAGGCCTGACAAAGGCACCGTGCAGCTAAGATTCAGAAAAGCTGGAACTGGGCCAGAGGATCCGGGGCAGGGGTGGGGGGAGGGGACGGCATGCATCTGTTTGCGTGCGTTTGAATTAAGTGAATGTGAAAGATAGCAGCGGAGGAGTTGTAATGACTTCCACAAGCCACACCAGCAATGGGTGACAGAGCAGGAACGGACTCCGCAGCGAAGCCTGGCTGAGCTTAGCGATTCTTGCTGTCTGAGGGGGGGCAACACTCGCATTTTTAAGGCAGCACAGGTTTCAGCCACCTCTTATCCACATGCTGTGCTGCTTCGGGAAAGTTGTCCGCGCGTCACACAGAAGTTTCAGTCGATTTTAAAATGAACTTCTCCATTTCCAGCATAGTACAGGGAATCGCCTGCCCAACAATTCATCTGTTAGGTGTCTGGCTGCAAACTTGGGTTCTTTTTTTTTTTGGTACACATGTCAGATTTGAAATGCTGACCAGGACATTCCCAGCGATGCAGAGAGAGCTGTGGTTTCGAGTTAGGACCGGCTGATTGGCGCATCCTGCCTCTGACTAGTAACGGGGGCTTCACGTGGGCAATCGATGCACTGCAGCATTATTATATATGTCAGTCAAAGTAATAGTTGGACTCAAAACAAGCCCCTCATCTCCTACCAGGGACCCCCTGCTAGATCTCAGCAGACCAGCTGGTCCATAGGCCTGAAGCATCATCACCTGGCTATATGCTGTAGACCTGCAGCCTTGAGGCAAGATCTCCATTCTGACCCTAATCGCAGCTCTGCTGAGTCCCCCCTGCACGCCCCCACCCCTTCCCCAACCACTCATGAATAGACCGACTGCTTCTGTGACTCTGTGGGGGTCAGGGGCTGGCTTTGTTTTTCTGGGGGCCATCTCATAAAGGAGACCCAAGGTACGATTTTGTGGGTTGGGGGTGCGGAGAACTGGATCTGAACCGTCTCAGACTTCTGAGACCCATCAGCCTTCACAGAAGCATCCTACCAGCAGGCTCTCTGACACACTCATGAAGGGAAACCAAGACACACACACACGCTCTGGAGCTACTGCCGGACCTTGCGGAGTCTGGCTGCTCCCTAAAGCAGGGTTAACGTTCTGCAAGGCATGTAGTGGAAAGCCCCAGCCAATGATCTGTAGCAGTTCATAGATTTTTATTGACCCCTCTCCCTGGCCCTCCTGACGGCAGATCCCCAGCTGCAGTGAATCCCCCCCCCCCACACACACACCCTCCCATCACAGGAGATCCCATGGGAGAGGAACGGACAGGAGGGGAGGCGTGGATCCGCATGACTTCAGGGGTAAGTAATGGCAGGCCCAGCCCGTGATTTAAAACCAAGACGACCATCTCCGGAACTGCACAGTTTTCCACTCCCACATCTCTGATCATGTGACTCAGGTGGGACATGTTGGAGGGGGTGGTGGTCATTGACGTATTCTCGATCCAGGCAAGAACTACTCTGTAAAATATGGTAGCACTCGTGCAACCGCGGTCCGAATTGGCAGGGTCAAACCGGAATGTTGCCGGGTTATTTATGACTGACCAGCAGCTCGCGGCTGCTGATGGACCACACCGCGTTGCTCTCTCGTAGAGCGTGTGCTACCGCGGGTGTGTTTGGGAGCGATCCCCCACACGAAAAACGCCGTCCTGGGTATTCTCCCGCGGTGGACTCCAGGAACGAAAACCTAATTCCATCTCCATATGGAGGCCTCCTTTTGTCAGGGAATTCTACTGTCCATTCCAACGATAAACATGGCTCCCATGGCGAGTCCTAGCCGCACACGCAGAAGCAACTAAGCCCGGAACGTCCTGGGCTGCCAAAAAACCTGAACGTGGTTCATGGCTGGCGTTTCAAACCCCACAGTCATTTGGTATTAGACCGAAATTGGTAGGAATTACCAGCATGTTCACTTGCGCCTGCTTAACGGGGCCCAAGATCCTGCATTTATGATCTCTATAATCATGTCAAATTTACTGTCGAATTAAACTGGGCAGCTTTCGCATACGATATAGAAAATGACAGTTTATACCTCCTAAAGCATCCTTATGTCACCCTTCTGGTTGAATTGACCAGATGACGGTGAACAGAACACGGTACACCAAGGATTTCCTCGCCCTACATGAACACCTGGGCGCAGACCAGCCTTCTGGAACAAATATAATGAACAGACAATAGTATACTTCCTGGGCAGGCCACACCCCCCAAACTTCTTATTGGCAGTTTTGACCATCCCACATGCGTCCTTCAGTAACACCTGGGCACAGACCAGGCTTCTCACATAAATAATATAAACAAATAATATTATACTTCCTGTGCAAGACAAACCCCCAAAATTCTGATTTATAGCTGTGACCATCTCATGCACACACCTCTGACACCAAATTATCGCTTCTTCGTTCCCCAGAAACTCGATGCTCATCAATGGTTCCCCGGGATTGGTCCAAGTCTGAATGTACTCCGATTTGACCGGCATGGGCTGAGAACGGACTTGTCCACCTCCCCTTCCACGGAGGGCCTGTTTTGTGCTTCCGGTGCCGAACACACATGGTCCCTCTAGACACGGGACTGGTTTATTCCAGTGCTCTGCCCCTCTCTCCCTCTCTCGCTCTCTCTTGCTCTTCCTCTTTCCTTCAAGGCATTCTGGAGAGGATCCACCAGCTCTGTATGCATGCTAATGCGCAGAGCAGCGCTCTTGGCACCGGGATTAATAAAAAGCCCCTCGTAAGCACGCGCGCGTGCACACAAACACATGCGCCCCGCACATTTCAATATTTATCTGTGTACCGTACCAACTCTATTCCTCAGTCTTTGGATCTGTATTGCTACTGACATTCAAATCTCCCCTCTCTCTCTATCTTTTTTTAATTTTTTTTCGGGATCAGCAATGCTAATCTTTGCCCTTAACTATACCCAAAATGTAAGATCTTGGCCCTGGATTTTTCCGACTAGTCTATCAGCAAAACAGCAAAGTCAGTTTCTTGCCCTGGGCCTCTATTACAGCATTATGGAGCGTATTCATTGGACAGAGAGTATGGGGGATGAAGGTTATGAATTCAGCACCTTGTTGTTCACAGAGGGCCACGAGTTTTGTTCTGCGTTCTGATTTCTGCGGCTAGATTAATTCACAGCGCGATGCGCTTTGAGCCCGACCTCGCGGAGGCGTGGAGGTGGGCATTGGTTCGGCGGGAGTGTGGCGAGCTCGTGTTTGGGTTTCCGATAGCCCCCCCATTGCTTAGCACCCGCCTCACACCTGTATCCCCCAGAGACGGCGGAACCTGGAGATGGCGTGGTAATCACTGAGAAAGTTCCATGTCAATTAACAGCTGGGCTGAGCGAAAGGGCCTGGTGATGTCCTTGCCCCCTAATTGGCAGCAGGGAGAGGAAGTATCTGCTGTCAACCCAACTTGAAAGCTGGAGGATAAAATGAAAAATGGGAAGGGGGGCGGGCCGCCGCATTAGCTGAAAATTGTGGTTCGCCGAACCCCCAATAGCCCATCGTTATGGTCAGGAATTTAAAAAAAAAAAATCTAAAAATAATAATAATAAATTAAAAATGTCCCACATTATATAAAACTGGCTCTCTCAGCAACTCAGCTGCATGGCACGTAGGTTCAATTAAAATGACCCAGCTTTCGGGGGGGGGGG